>CANXYC010322157.1:0-13887 GCA_948193065.1 Aleurites moluccanus | reverse complement strand
TAAACCCTAGAGTTTAGGGATTTCCATGAATTAGTGTTAATCTAGATAAAATAACACTAAACCCATTTATTCCAACCTAAATAATATCTATTTAATCAATAAAACCCAACAAATAAACACTTACCTCAAATGGGTTACAATCGCAGAAATTTATCCTTCACTACCTCTAAAATATTTCCAGCTCTTTTTCTACTAGTTTAAAATGAAATGAGATGAATCATAAAATGTATATGATTTCCACGAATTTCATCCAGAATCTGATATAGAAATCGTGAAATCGATGAAGAAGAAGAAATAGTATTTTGGCTCCTTTGGGAGAAAAGACGAACACACAAAACACAAAAGAAGAAAATAAAAAGGTTTAAGAGTTTTAGTGCATCAGTTACTGCCCTTTTTATAAGTCACTACCTTAGTAAAAATGAAATTACTAATTTTCATTCCGCTAATCTATCCGCTATTCCAGCTCGCAATTCGCCAGCTCGCCAATCCCAGCTCGACAATGCCTCTTCGCATTACCGACTCGCTATTCCATTTCGCACATGCCGGCTCACATATACCGCTTCGGCAAACCCAGTTTGCCTTTCCTCTTCGCACTTCCTTCTTACCATTTCCTCTTCACAGTTCCTCTTCGCATTTCCTCTTCGCAATTCCTCTTCGCATTTCCTCTTTGTAGTACCTCTTCGCCATTTCCTCTTCGCCTTTTCTCTTCACACTTCCACTTCGCATTTTTCCTCTTTGCCAGGTCAGCTCGGCATTGCCTCTTCGCAAGGCCAGCTCGCCAATGCCGGCTAGAAAACTACTTTACTTAATTCATAGAAAACGCTGCAGATTACCTAACTCCTCATTTCTTTTTAACGCTTAGAATGTTTTACAGATACAGTTTAAGAAATCCAATATATCGCTCAACACAGTTTCAGAATCCAGCATATCACTCAATATTATACACTAATGTTTTCCATACTCATTTACTATCGTTATCAAAATAATCAAAATAATTAAAATAAGTAAAAATTCATACTTATTGCAAAATAAATTAATTCAGCCAATAAAATTTAAAAATTATGCACACATATATATTTGAAAATAATATATGAAAATTGTAGGTGTTACATAGAATTTCTGGATGTCTTCCCTGAGGATTTGCCAGGGCTACCCCCAGAGAGGGAGATTGAGTTTGAGATTGGTGTGTATTCTGGTACAAAACCAATATCCATTGCTCTCTACAGAATGGCACCTACTGAATTAAAGGAATTGAAGGTGCAACTACAAGAATTATTGGACAAGGGGTTTATCCGACTAAGCAGTTCTCCGTGGGGTGCTCCAGTGCTATTTGTTAAAAAGAATGATGATTCACTAAGGATGTGTATTGACTATCGATAGCTGAATAAAGTGATTATGAAGAAAAAATATCTTCTGCCATGGATTGATGATCTATTTGATTAATTACAGGGTATCAGTATAATAGCCTAGAAAAGCCTACCTTCATTGAACTATATTATTCTCAGTTTTTGCTTTTGGATCATCGAAATGACTAAAAATAATTTTAGAGACACAGTTAGAATGAAAATGAGATAATTTTAGAGGCACAGTTAGAACACAAATGAGATACTATCTCAGAAAACATCGGTGTCAATAACACTGCCGAGAAAATAGCTGTCCAATCGACAGATGAATTTCTAATTCAGATCGGGGTGTAAAGAATCACATAAAAATATGTGTAATTTTGGTAAAAAAAAAATAGGTGAAAAATGTTTAGGAACACTAAAAAAGTAAGTAATGGCAAAACCATAAATAAATTGAACTTTGGGGGTATAGTGGAAAAATAGACTGTCTGAGTTTCAAAGCGACTCTGAAACTATTTTTATAATAAAGTATAAATAAAACTAAGCTATTTGAATCCCCACTTTGAAATCCAATTCTTAATAGAATTGTCAAAATAAATTACAGAAGGAAATGTGGCAAAAGTATGATTTATGAAAAGTTTAAGGACCTAAATGTAATTTGCCATTTTGACTTAGTATATAAGAAACACTTAGACTTTTTATGGTCATCTTCTTCCTCTCATTTCTTCTTTGGCCAAAAATTTCAAGTACTTCTCCCATCAAATTTCTTCCAAAATTCTTAAGAAAGCCTAAGAAAAATTTGAATCAAACCAACAATCCTTTGATTTCCATCCTTGGGTTGCTTAGAAAATCAAGAAATTTCAAGGTTCTTTAGTTTTGGAATTTTGTCCCAACCATCCTTAAGAGGTAATGAGTTGATGTGTTTGGTTTTATGTTTAATTTAGATGTTTTAGATGTTAAATAGAATGGGTTTTATGTTTGATTACATCAATTGATCCATTTGGTATTTTCCCCAATTTTCCAAACCCTAAACTAAGTTGTATGAATTAGCTATTTGATTTTGAGTTATTTTATCTTAATTAAGCTTAGATTATGTTAATTGGAGGCTAATGGATGAATTATTTATGATTGATTTGGTATAGAAAATCAAGATTCACAAAGTTGTCAATTTTGCCTCATTTGAAGCTTTAGGTAGAAAATCAATTTTCCAAACTAATTTGAAGTGTGAGGTGAGTCTTATATGCATCAAATTACATGTCCAAAGTGTTAAAATATTAATTGGAATTCATTCACAAAAAGGCCATTTTGGTCGAACCCTAATAAGGCATAAATGCCTTTGATTTTGCTTCATTTTGCCTTGATTTCACAAGCTATTTTGACCCTTTAATTATTGTTTATTGTTGTATATCTAATGCTTATTCAATTGACTATATTGTGTGTTGTTGCTGAAAATTGGGGCAATGTTGGATTTGTACCCAAACCTTGTCAATTTGTTCATTTAATATTTCCCACCAAGTGTTTGACAAAATGCCTAGTTCAAAATCCATAGGCATCCCATTGTTTTCATCTATAGGCCTACCATTTGAATGTCATCGTCGCCAGCTACATTGGCATGCCAATTGTGCCAACCTTTTGTTCATATATGACCAACCTATGTTCCATCACATTGTTGCTTGCCAAACCCTTTGTCATTGTATATCTATTTGCTATTGCTATTCCATTAGTTATATTGCTACTTGAATTGATTGATAATGAATCATTGGTACTTGGTGATACCAGTATTGTGCAATGGTATCTATTGACTTGTTCTTTACTTCTATTTACTCCGATGTGGTTTGACAGAGCTGCCGCTCTGACATGGTAGTGGGTACATATTGTCAACAATGTGCATATTGTATAATGATACCCTAGCTGGGAAGGGTTAATAGTCTTAGCCATAAGACCTAATCAGTCTTATGTTCACTGATACATGGTGATACATGTTATATGCATTTCATGGCCCTACATTTTTCTTATCCATGTGATATTCTTTCCATTGATTTGATTATTGACTTTATAGTCATCTTCTATAACTTGATTATGTATCCTGATATCCTTGAGCAGATTGACATTATTATTTCATCTGCCTATCTTTTATTGATGTTCCAGTTCATGTTTATAATCGATGCATATTAGATTCATGGAGTATCTTATATACTCACCCCTTTCATTTTTTCTCATTTTCAGGTACAGAGTATGAGGCAGAAATCCTAGCTTTTGACTCTCTGTGGATTCCTATAGTATTTTATAGCAGTGTAATTATTTTTAAACATTGTATTTTGTATGTTCATATCCTAACTACTCCATGAGTTGTATATGGTATAGTTAGTTTATGAACATATATGTATGGCTTATAATGGAGTTTAATTAATGATATGACATGACATGATGAATGCTACAGCCAATTGCAATATAATTAGCAGACAGATTACATAATGTTAGAATGAATAGTAATTAAGTAATTGATAAATAAATTGATGATAATTAGTAATTGCATATGATACTAAGTTCTACGAGTTCGATCACCTCTGGCATCTCCCGCATCCTAGGACCGTCGCGCTTCAAAATCGGGACATGATAGCCAGTCACTTCTCAAAGATTGATTTGAGATCTGGGTATCATCAATTGAGAATTAAGAAGGAAGATGTACCCAAGATTGCCTTCAGAACTCGGTATGGACATTATGAGCTCTTGGTGTTGCCATTCAGGTTGACTAATACACCAACTACATTTATGGATTTGATGAACCGGGTATTCAAATCTTATTTGGATAAGTTTGTAATTGTGTTTATTGATGACATTCTGATCTACTCTGAGAATTGTATTGCAAACTCTGTAGGAGCATTAGTTGTATGCTAGATTATCAAAATGCTAGTTCTGGTTAACTAAGGTGTGTTTTCTTGGTCATGTTTTTTACAAGGATGGAATTAAGGTATATCCCCATAAGGTTGAAGCAGTTGCCAATTAGCCCTAGCCTACCAATGTTTCAGAGATCCACAGTTTTATTGGTATGGCAAGATATTAGAGGTGATTTGTGAAAAATTTCTCAAGGATAGCTACTCTATTGACCAAGTTGACCAGGAAGCAAAAGAAATTTCTATGGACAAATGAATGTGAGAACAGTTTCCAGACTTTGAAGTCTTTTCTTACAAGTGCTCCAGTATTAGCTTTGCAAATAGAGGGTGATAAATTTACAGTGTATTGTGATGCCTCCAGAGTCGAATTGGAATGTGTGCTTATACAAAATAGAAGGGTTATTACTTATGCTTCTCGACAATTAAAGAAGCATGAAATGAACTATCTGACACATGACTTAAAGATGGCAACAATGATTTTTGCATTGAAGATCTAGAAACATTATTTGTATGGCGCTAAATGTGAGATATATACAAATCATAAAAGTCTGCAATATATTTTGCAACAAAAGGATTTGAATCTCCAGCAATGAAGATGGGTTGAATTGCTAAAGGATTGTGATTGTGAGATCTTGTACCATTCAGGCATAGCAAATATTGTTGCTTATGCATTAAGCAGGAAGTCTATAGGTAGTCTAGCCTATATTTTAGTTACCAGAAAGCCATTGATCCATGAAATGAATGAGATAGTTGATACAGGAATTGAGCTAGAGTTGGGGTACCAAGATCGAAACCATGCTCTGACAGCCTAATTTCAGGTTAAGCCACTGTTGATTGATGATATTAAAGTAGCTCAGGATCGGGATCCTTATCTTCAAAAGTTAAAAGAAGATGTTTAGAATGGCAAAGCTTCAAAGTTCATAGTTGAGGATGGGATATTGAAATGTGGTAAACAGTTATGTGTACCCAACATTGATGGCTTACAGGAGCAAATAATGAAAGAGGCCCATTATTATTATTACAGTGTACATCCTAGAATTACAAAGATGTACTATGATCTGAAAGAGTTCTATTGGTGGCCTAATATGAAGAAAGATGTGGCTAAATTTGTGTCTCCTTGCTTAGCTTATCAGCAGGATAAGTTTGAACATTAGAAGTCGTCTAGGTTGCTGCATGAAATAGAGTTACTATAGTGGAAATGGGAACAAGTCACCATGGATTTCATAGTTGGTTTACCTAGGACTTTACGACGGTATGATTCTATATGGGTAATAGTTGATCGATTGACGAAGTTTGCTCATTTTCTTGAAGTGAGAATGAGTTATTCAGCAGAACAGTATGCACAATTGTATGTTGATGAGATTGTTCGGCTTCATGGAGTGCCACTAGTGATCATTTCAAACAAAGGGACACAGTTCACATCGAGATTATGACAGAAATTCCAAGAAGCATTGGGTACATAGCTTCGATTCAGCACAGCTTTCCTTCCTCAGACAGATGATTAGTCGAAGATGACCATTCAAACATTGGAAGATATGCTATAGTTATGTGTTTTGGACTTCAAAGGTAATCGGGATCAGTATCTGCCATTGATTGAATTCTCATACAACAAAAACTACCATTCGTCGATTGGAATGGCTCCTTATGAGGAATTATATGGTAGGAAATGCCGGTCACCAGTATGTTAGGTGGAACTAGGTGAAAAATATTTGGAAGGCCCAAAATTAATTAATGAGACACTGAAAAAGGTGCCAATTATTAAAGAGCGAATGAAGACTGCTTTCAGCAGATAGAAGAGTTATATCAATCCAAAGCAAAAGGATGTGCACTTTACAGTTGGTGATCATGTGTTCCTTAAGATCTCACCTATGAATGTTGTTATGCGTTTTGGGAAGAAGGGTAAATTGTCATCGAGATATATTGGGCCATTTGAGATCCTAGAGAAGATTGTCAATGTTGCTTATTGATTAGCACTTCCACCCAATCTGAGTCATGTGCACCCGGTATTCCATATTTTTATGCTATGAAAGTACGTGCAAGATCCATCACATGTACTCGAGTTACAAGACATTGGAGTGGATGAAGACTTGACATATGAGGAGGTACTAGTGAAAATTATAGACTATCAAGTCAGACAATTATGAAATAAAGAGATTCATATGGTAAAGGTGTTATGGAGGAATCAATCAAACAGGATATAAAGGCCAAGTATCCATTCCTGTTTTAACAGTGAGGTATGTATTTATTGTGAATTCGAGGATAAATTTATTTGAAGGAGGGTAGAATGTAATACCCTAGATGCGTGCTACAGTAATTAAGTAGTTACAGTAGTTATTGGACCGAAAACACCGTCCTTACTTAAGAAATTTAAGAAATTAATACAATATCTAATTAAAGTTAATTTTTCACAGATACTTGTATAATGAGAGATTAAGAATAATAATAGTTAATTATGTAAAGAAAGTATGGAAAATATTAAAGATGATGCAAAATCAATAGGATGGCAAAACCGTAAATAAGTGAAACTTCAGGGGCATTTTGGGAAATCCACTATCTGTAATCCAGAATTACTCTGAAACTTATATGATGATAAACTATAGATAAAAATAAGTTATTTTAGTTCCTATTTTAAAATCTGAATCTCAACGGAATTGACAGAATTAATTACAGAAAATTATGGGGTCAAAGTCTAATTAATGGAAGTTTTAAGGATGTAAATGTAATTTTCCAATCCTCCCACCTATAAAAGCCATACTTAGAAAAAAAAAATCATCTTCTTCGCTTCTCCCATCAAGGTCGAACCATTCCTTTGCACTCTTCCTTCATTTGTCAAGGAAATTTCTAAAAAAAAAAAACCTAAAACCAACCTTATTTCTTCCTTTTTCCCAATTCATTTCTCACCATTATTCACAAAGGGAATCAAGATAATGCACCATTGGGATTTCGGCTACTTCATGGTCATAATGTAACATGTTGATTTCTTTGATTATTTAGGTTAAATAAGTGTTATAGACATTGAATTAGATGGGTTTGAAGTTCAATTGCATCAATTGATACATTTGGTGGAAAATCCCCAAATTTGAAAACCCTAATTAAAGTTGTTTGTAACCAAACCCTAGATTAATGATGTTTAATTTCTAATTAGCTTAGATTATGTTTAATTGATGCTAATAGAAGTTTATTTGGTGATTGATTTGGTGTAGAACACATTGAAGAAGAAGATTGTCATTTTTGCCTCTTATGAAGCTTTAGGTCGAAAATAAATTTTTCAAGCCAATTGGAAGTTCTAGGTGAGTTTAATATGCATCATTTGACATTCTTAAAGCATTGAAATATTGATTGGAAATCTTCTCCAAAATCACAAGTTTGGCTGAATTGAATGTCACTATTCATGCCTTTGTTTTTGCTTTGTTTTTCCTTTGAATTCTCAAGCTATTTTGATCCTTTGATTGATGTTAATTGTTGGATATCTTTGGCCCATTGTGTTTTCTACATTGAGGTTTGATTGTTTGCTATTAGGGCAAGGTCAATGTTGCACCAAAACCTAATCTAATTGCCTATTGAATGTTCCACACCATATGTTTGACTAAATGCCTTGTTGAAAATCCATAGGCCTACCATTTGCTTCTTCTATAAGCCTACCATTTGAATGTTATTGTCACCAGCAACATTGGCTTACCAATTGTGCCAACCAATCGACCTTGAATAACCATTTTGAATTCCAACTCATTGTTGATTATTGAACCTATTATTGTTCCATATGCAACTTCCATTGATTACAAGTTATTGAATTACAGTATCATTTAATTGATTTGAAAGCTATTGAATATTGATGAGCTATTGGCTGCCTATTGATGTCCATTAATCTATTTCATTCTTTTACTGGATAATATGTTGATTTGATAGAGCTTTCTTACCGACGGGGTAATAGGTAAATATCGTTGGTGATGTGCACATTGATTATAATGAACCCTAGCTGGGAAGGGTTAATTGTCCTATCCATAAGTGCCTAATCAACCTTATGTATATTATATGAGATTATATGCATTTACATGTGTTCATGGCCCATTATCATTCTTATCTATATGATATGAGTAATGAGAACCTGTCTGCGGATTCTAAACCCTGGTTTCAATTATCTTTTCCTTATTCTATAATTTGGTGTGCAACCCTGCCATTTATTGATTATTTACCTGTTATATTATTAAAACCTAACCTTTGCCTTTAAGTGATGCATATTAGATTAACTGAATATTATATACTTGTTTCTTTAGTTGTTTGTCATTTTTTTTCAGGGTAAGAATAGTAGGCAGAATCCATACTCTCTTTCCTCTGTGGATTACTGCAATTTATCTTTTGATAGTGTAATTATTTTGAACATTGTATTATGTATATATTTTTAGTTGCTCCATGGTAGTGTATAACTGGTTATAGTTAGACTGTATTTATAAATATATGATATTATATGGAGGCTAAATATTAATATTGCTTATATGTATGATGATTACAGACATATGAATGTCATATTACAGAATGACAAAATATAGGGTGACAAAATATAGATATATGTTTAATGACTAATTGGATAATAATAAGTTAATAAATGGATTAGGATAAGGGTTCTACGGGTTTCGGTCACTTCTTGCAGTTCCTACATCCTAGGACCATCATGTTCCGAAAGCGAGACATAACAACATTGAACTTGTTTATACTGTGCTACAAGAGGTAAATAATATACCTTTGTTGCTTTTAGTCCTTGCATAGTAATTTAGTTGATCCAGAAGAAAAATTTTATAATTTGTGATTCCTACTTCTGTACTACTTTTGTCGTGCCTATGAATCGCTCAGTAAGTTTTCCTTCAAGAACAACTTACCCGAAATTTTAATTATTTAAAAATTATATTTTATAAGAAATTATATTTATTTTAAGAAATATTTATCTAAAGTGATAAAAATATGAATATATTTAAACAAAAATATTTTTTTGATTTTATATTATATTAACATTCAAATTTTACTTATTTAATTTATTTAAATTTTAAATTTTATTTTATTTTATTTTAAGAAATACTCCAAGGATATTCTAGGAAAAATTTTAAAAATATTTTAAGGAATATCCTAAGAATATTATTTATCATTATTTATTATTATTATTATTATTATTATTATTTTATATATATGTGTGTGTGCGTGCGAGTGCCAAAGGGTGAAAAGGAGAGAGAGAGAAAGAAAGAGAAAGAGAGTCAATTTTTTTCTAAATATTATTTCGAAAAATCTAGCCATCTAATTTTTATAATTTGGTGTTAAATAAAAGATTTAGACTAGAGTTTTCATCTGACACTAATTTTTACTCCAATCAAAATATCATACATTGAAAACATCGCTTGGAGAATTTTCAACCATAGAAATTTTGAATGCTCGATTTTTTTAACTAATGGCATGTATAAGCAAGTTATGCTACCACCGTGCTCCTGGCAGTAAGGTGCATCTGCCGGTATAGTTTCATAATTTTTTGATAATGGTCAACATTGGTCAACTCTGACTCCAATGACTATTGGTCATAATTTTTCTTCAGCAGTCTTAAAATAATATCCTAAAATTTATAGGACATAGATAATCTTGAGGTAACTCCTAGAAATTAAGTTACATGTGTACTGTTAGACTTTTAGTGTTCTAACATACTCATTTTGATGGGTACAAACAAATAATTAATCTACTAATGTTATTGATTGATTATATGCAAGGTTTACTTTTTCATATTACTGATTACTGGTTTGTAGCGTCCGCTGCATATTTAAGTAGCTCCCTTACTTATGGATAATGAAGGCAAAACCTGAGAAATTTGATAAGTAGCACCCACTACGAGGTAGTAGCACCCGCTATAAAGTGATCCAGAAGACATAATAGCTAAAAGCTGGGAAAAAGGTTTCAGTAGCGCCCGCTACAAATTATATAGCTCCCACTACTTACTTAGTAGTGCCCGCTGCTTATATAAGTCTCCGCTACTACAAAATTTGAAGTTAAGTAGCAACTGCTACAAATATGTCATCACCGCGAGTTTTAAGTCCAAAAGCTCAAAGGTCTAAGGAGCAGAGTAGTAGCACCTGATATTGAAAGAGTTCAGAGACACAAAAGCACTTTGGAGAAATTGAATGAATTGTCGCACCCGCTATATGTTAATTAGCGCCCACTACTTATAGAATTCACCGCCACTATAAGGTTAGTCACAGCCATAAAGTTTTCCATTCCATGCTGAGTTGCACCCACTACAAGTTAAATAACCCCCGTTACTTACTTAGTAGCACCTGCTACTCCTTCAAAACTAAAAGAAAAATAGTTGTTGCAAGTATGAAGATTTGCATTAAATGCACATTTAATGCACCCAAACGACTCTATTAAGTTGAAGACTATTTATATGGGTTAGTATGAAGTTAATAGGGTTAGAACAACTACTATTATTACATTAAATTCATACCTTTGAGCATTCAAGTGTTCTTAAGCTTATATTTGAGTTTTCTTATTGTAAAGAGAATTAATTGTTATTATTCAAGGTTGTTAAAGTGTAATTAATTTTTTAGAGTTGGGTAATTTTTTTCTCATCTCTTGTAACTCTTTAAAGTTTTGTGTGAGCCTGATTGTAAAATACATTATAAGGTTTAGTGTGAGCCAAAACACTTAAAGTTTGATCTTGAATAAGTAAAAAGGATCAAAGTTAGTGAAATACTCAAGTGTGATCTTGAGGAGTGGATGTAGGCTTGTTTTGGCCGAACCACTATAAATTCCTTGTAAGAATCTTATCTTCTTCTTCTCCTTATTATTTTTTTGTTATTAATTTAAAAAAAAAAAAAACAATTTAGCCACCCCCCCCCCCTCTCCTTCCCTCCTTAGTTGCCAAGGGACTTTCAATTGGTATCAAAGCTTTGAATCCACATCTCTGAAGATTTAATCATCTTGGATCAAAGATCATATGGCAAACCAAGCAACCAACATCATTGAAGGCGGATCCACCATGGGACCACCTTACTTCAATGTCACCAACTATTACTTCAATGTCACCAACTATCCTTATTAAAAAAAATAGAATGACAATATATATGGTGTAACACCCTAGTCTAAAGGCTTAGAACATAAGTTTCAAAGGGCAAACCTAAGGGGATTCCTTGTCTGTTTATACGATATGTATGATGCATGTTTATGCTTAAATTGTATGAATATGCATGTTTTAGATAGTTTTACACATGTAAAAGTGTATCAAAGGCTGTTAGGAAGAAATCGAGAAAAACTTGAAATTTTGTGAACTGGGGGTAAAATAGTCATTTTACACCCCCTTCAAATTCTTATGGAATTAACATGATATTTGAAGGTAGAAAAAAAATTAGGACTTGAAAATGATGTTATTTAATTTATTTTAAGATTTGATGGAGAAATAAACCCGATTGAAAATTGTGTCGGGTAAGCTGCTCAATTGAGGTGCTTGAGGTGCTTCGGTTGAACTAAGGGCAATATAGTCTTTTCCTTTGAGATATGGAATTATATTATGTATGCAACCTTATGACATTAATTTAGACTTGATTAAATCTAACCATTGGATCAAATGATGAAGAAATGGATGGTTAGATCAATAGGTTTCAAATTTACTATCATAAGCACAATGTATAGGATTACTAGCTTTGGTTTTGGATTTGGTGTGGAAAATGTACCTTTAATCCATCATTGTTGACTTTGATTAACCAATGGCATAAAAGTATGAAAGATGGATGGATGGATGGCTAGGTTTCACCATTTTTAATCATAAGATTGATGTATGGAATCACAACTTTGATATTTAGGTGGATTTTTCCCACCACTTCATCATTATTGTCTTTCTTAAGCTTTAAACTTCAGAAATTTTGATTGTTCTTCACCAAAAGTTTCGGCCAACCTAGGGATACACCAAACTTTATGATTTTCTTCCATTTTTGGATGGAAATATACTAATTCCTACCTTGTAAACAAAAATATAACCTTAGATTTCAAAGAAAAACTCACTTAAGCAATAAATTAATTCAAAGAATATTTTGAAGAATTTTTGGTAAGTTGTTAGTTTTGAAGTTCTTTTGATTCAATGATGTTAATATGGTATTCCTTGATGTTTATTAGTGATCAAAACATATTTTGTATGGTTAGAATTCAAAAAGTTGGATTGAAACCGTAATAGGAAGAATTTTGAATCAAATTGATGTTTTGATGAATCTTTTGGTTCAAATGATGTTTAAATGATGTGTATGATATGAATTTATGGTTGAATGATGGAAACAAACTCATTGGTTAGGAAACAAGAATGGATAAATTGAGGTGCTTAGGTTTTGATGTGTGATTTTGATGTTTAAATGGCTTAAAAGGTGTAAATGATGTGTATTTGATGTAATTAACATGAATTGATGGCTAATGTTTGAAATGAATTGATTTGAAGAAAAGTTTGGTTTGGCTGAAATGTATAAACATGAACAATGCTTTAATGCTTTGGTATTTGATAGGTTTAAATGTGTAAATGTAATGCATTTGGTGTATATTAATGTTGTATGTTTGATTGGTGTTGAAAAATGGATGAATGGAGTGATTTCCATTAAAGTGATAACATATGGACTTTATTACTTTAAGCTGTTAGGCAAATGCAAATGAAGAAGTAAGATATGAATAAGGTATAATGGCTTAAATGATTGAAATGTATAAGGTTAAATGTAGGAAGATTGAATGGTATAAGTGATTTGAAGCATATTTGAGAATTTGTGTATGTTTGGTATGACATATTGAGCTAAGTGTTTGGAAGTCCATAACTTAGCATAATAATGATGAATATGTGTAATGTGAATGATATGTGATGATGGAAATGCATTTGGTGCATAAAAGATATGAAAAGTGTTTAAAGAGTAATATAGGGCCTTTGATGTGCTTAATGTGTAATATGTGTATAATGTATATTATTATGTGTTAATATGCTTGAATATGCCTTAATATGGCATGATATGTGTTTTGATATGGTTTATGTTGAGTATAAGTCTTATAAGACCAATTTGGTTGTTATAGGAGAATTGTCCCAAGTTAGAGTAGTGGACGGGGAATCACGGGATGGCTAGGCCTGCTTGAGTATCATTTTTGGAGTTTGTGATAGAGGTGAGTCTATATATATGTTTCATGCATTATTCATTCATAAGTCATGCATTTATGCGTATGAAATGATAATCTTGCTTGAAAACCATTAATGATCCACATTTGGGCAATTTTGCCAAATTGACCTAAAACAGAGCTTCTGAAATGCCTATAATTGGCATAAACTTTGAATGGCTATAAAATTTGTTCTAAAAGGCTTTTTGATCTGAAACCAAGCCCAATTGTCTTTTATATATATGTACTTGATATTGGTACAAATAAAATGCCATGTTATTATTGAATTCAAGGCAAACCAGAAAGTGCCTGAAAAATGAGAAACATACCCGTAATTTGGAAGCCAGTTGCGGCAGCACAAACTGGGCTCCAGCGGGCAAAAATATGAAATTGAGCCAAACCCCTTCTTTCAGTCTATTATTGATATATATCATCATTTAAGTCCTATTTGAGACTTATTTTAATATGTTTATGCTATATGAGACATTTGCATATAATATGTTATA
>CANXYC010322155.1:0-15477 GCA_948193065.1 Aleurites moluccanus | reverse complement strand
AAGCTCAAAGTAGGAGATTATTGCCTTTGGTTTTGGATTTGTTGTGCTAAATGTATGTGTTATCTATTTAAGTTGACTTTGGATGAACCAATAGTATGAAAGTAAGAAGAATGGATGGTTGGATGACTAGGTTTCACCAAGATTACTTTGAAACCTAAACCATTGGATCCTATCTTTTGTATTTGGATAAATATATTAATTTGTCATCTTCTTCCTTGGAAAAAAATTCAGCCATAGCCACCATTCCTTCAAGTTAATTTCGGCCAACAACTACCCCTCCCATTTAGTAATGCATATAGTGTATGCCTTAGTGTATTTGATGTGTTTTTGTGTAAATAATATGTTTTGTAGTGATTTTATTAGTATATAGTCTTATTGGAGTGTTGTGTGTGGAAATAGGTGAACCATCGAGAACTCCTGGTTGGAGTGCTGAGCGGCGAGCCGAGTAGGGGCTCGAGTTCAATTTGGGGGATTATTGGATTTTTGCGTATCAAGTGAGTCCTTTTGTATATTCATGCATGATGTGCATCATAAAGCATATAAAAAGTCATTTGGACTGATAAACTAGCCTTTATTATTAAACAGTACCGACAAGGCAAAGTGGCCCGTAAATAGGCCGTCGAAACCACCTAAAACGACCTAAACTTTGTCTGACCATAAAATGAAAACCAGAAAGCCAATTGGGCCACCACTTGGCCCAATCATTTAGTCTCGTCCTAAGTTTTGAAATGGTACCTTATGCCCCACCTAATTCTTTTGGTAACATAGTTAACCAGAAAGTAGCTAAAAATCCCAAAACGGAACCGTAATTTACAAGCCAGTTGCGACAGCGCAACTGGGCCCGTCTGAACCAATTTGTGGTAATTTTCCAACTCGCTCTATTTTTCTTTATATATATATATGATCATTCTACGTTTATATTAGATCTATTTGAGTTATAGTTATGTTATTTTCATTATATATAGAGGCATTCTCATATGATATGGTAACAAAGCTATTTCGATGGTATAACGGGTGAAACCATCGACCGTGCGCACACTAGTTTTTATAGGCCTCAGCTAGAGGGGGATGACGTGCTCTAGCCGTAGGAGCCGATCACTCTTACGAATGGTTGGATTGAGCACTAAGGGTGCTGAAGAGTGTTGTATCAAAAAGTTATAATTGTGCTAAATCAGTACAATTGTACCTTTCATAGTACCCAAACCTATTATATCATATGTGCATTGACTCATTCATTGAAATATTAATATTTCTTTATTTGATATTACATATGAATATTTTCATGGGTATTATATGGATATGGATCTGGATACCGTTTTGGATAGTATCTAGATAATCACAGAGATTCTTATAGCAATATAGTTACAGATAGTTATATATATAAATATACAGTTAATAATATTATTATTTATTTATGATATTATAAGCATAAATAGATATTGTTATATGAGTATCTATATATATATATATATATATATATATATATACACACACATATATTTATTATTATTTATACCGATATTTACTTTATTATTCATTTACTATTTTATAATGTTATATATTTATATATTGTTATGTAAATATATATTTGTTTTATTACCAAATTATTGTTTTATATTGAATTTATAAACTACATTTGATTATCCATCGTTCCATGACCATTTACTGCATTTATATACATTCGGATTCACTGAGTATTTTTATACTCACCCCCTTCAGTGGTTAATATTTTCAGGTCTGCAGTGAGGCACGCATTCCATTGGCAATCCGTACTTCCACCTTGGAATAGTAATAGCTGTTTATGCAAAAATTCTAAATTCCAAAAGTATATGTAAATAATTGAATAGTTTAGAAATTCCATGGTACTAAAAATTTAGGAGGAGCATACATATATGTTTGTGCTTGCATTTTTATAGTTTTATATAAGAATTATATTGTGCATATATTTATGAAATATTGCATCTGTGGATATTGATGGATATGTAAAGGTGCTTGAGTTGAGTTGATATTGGAGATCCAGAGGGATCATTGAATAGAGAATTGAAATTGGAGTTTATATTTGAAGTGTTTGTTGTATGTTTTTGTTTTGGGCATACTCCTTATACAAAGGAGATGTTGCCCAAATTTCTATGGAATTGTCAAGTTATAATGAGCTTGTTATTGTGTTGCATGCCATATAGATAGTTAAGTGGGTTATTCATAGTACTGGTTGCTTCAGCATCACCCGTACCCTAGGACCGTCACGACTCCTAAGTTGGGTCGTGACATAGAAAGACTTAAAAATCTCTATTTCTGTTATTGAGAGAAAACATCTGAGTTGTAACTCAGTGTATATATGATGAAATCCCTGAAAATCTATTATAATTGATTTGGGTGGTGCACCTGGTTCTAGTGGAACCTCAATAACGGGTTAATATTGTGAGAAATGGACATAGAAGAAGAAATTTGGCTCCGAACCATTATAAATTGGTTGAGCTCTCTTAACCTTTATCTTTTATTATTGCTTGTTATTTAAAATTAATATATCTATTACATATTAGTTGTGTATTTTCTTTAAGATTTTGAAACTCCTATTCACCCCCCTCTAGGAGTATTGCCATAGTAGTATTTACAATCTCTTTATAAAGCATCTTTCATAAAAAATTTCAAGAACTTTAAGCAAGTTAAATTGATAAGGAGGGATTAGGGCAAGTTTGGCCCAAAAATCAGCATTTAGGTAAGTTTATAGTTCTCTTACTCTTGTATTCTATTCTTAAATGATTTTTGCTTAATAAATTAGAATTATATGATGTATATGATGTGAATAATATGTAATCAATGTTTAGAGTTGATTAATTATGGATATACATGAGATTGAAGAAAAAGAATTAAAGATGCTTATACTAAGTTGTAAAAAGAACACTAGTAAAATTTAATTTTTGTAGAGATTACCTTTCTAATGTAGGGAAGTCCCCTCGGTCTAAAATTTTAACTAAAAGTAAATGTTTGTTTCTTCTTTATTCCTCCAAAATTTCAAAGCATTTGAAACTCATTTGATAGGACAAACAAACTTTGAATTGTAAGTTGTTAGATAGTGTTTTATGCAAGCAGACTTGTATAGCTACAGAATTAATTTGTTTCATGGGGTAAATGACATTTGTTTTAGACAAAATTTAGCCTAAAACTCAATATATATGTTATCTAGTTTCTGTGAACACATTATTTGTACCCCCAAATCCCACATCTAAACTTTACCAAAATAGCTTTTCAAACCTTAACTATAAATACCCTCTTCTAAATCCCACATTGAAAATTTACAACTTATTCCTCTTCTCTTTGGCTTATAAATAGAGCCTCCCATCCTTCATTTCAACTTACTCCATGGTTGTTAGTTGATAGTTGTCCTCTCAACCTTCTAATCTTCTCTCTTATTTTATCCCAACAAGATTCCTACAGCTAATTGCTCTTTACATTTATTCCACTGGTGGCAACTCCCTAAAGTAATTTTAATAAAAAAATTAAAGAGATAATTTGTAAAAGAAAGTGATAGCCGTTTCAATCATAAGATCAGACCCAAAACAAGCATTTTGATTTCTAGCAGATCGTACCAACTCTCGAGCGATGTCTCACAGTTTCCTAAAAATTTCAGGTCATAATGACATGATTTGATATGATAAATAGTTAGCTTAATGCCTATTGCTCAGGTTGCTATCAAATTGATAGATTAAGGGAAATGTGGTTGATTGTATTCTTTGGCATAATAAATGAAATTTAAATGCATTGAAATTTTATGTGAAAGCCCTTTTAAGACCTTATGTTAACCCTTAGATTAGTATGCAATGGTGGTTATAGTTAGTGTTGAAATTTTACTTTTGTAGGAGGTGATATCATAGTAAGGGAAGGTCTCATTTATACTTGCTTTGAATGATAAGCCATAGTGGTGAATTTATATATTTAAATTGATTTTGCGGTAAGTTACATAATGTATTGATATTATTATTTGCTTCCATAGATAACCCTAAGTATATACATGCATGTTATCTTCATTATTTTCCAATCATGAACAATGATATGACCATTATTGATTTTCTTCAACCATTGTATAAAACCCTTGAATTAAATTTCCATTCTATTTATACTATTGCTTGTTGAATTCCTTGTTACTTTTATTGCCTTTATACTTTCCTTTCAACCTCTTCTTTGATAATCATTATTGAAAACTTTATTGTTATCCCTAACCATTTTATAAAACCTTTTATCGAAATTTCATTATTATGCCATAATTGTTTGAATATGAGCTTAGCCATCCAACTTTGAACTAATTACCTTATTGAATTCTTTCTAAATTCTTATCATAGAAATCTATTGGACACTTGACCATAGTATAATTAATATTGAGATTTAAAGTCCATCTGGGTCTTACGTTGTTCATTATTATAAAACCTGATAATCGTTGTGATAGAACACCTTCTTAATAAGGGACATATCATTGGTCAGTATACACTGGAGACTTTATTGATGTAATATGAACATCAGGACTTCACCTAGGAAGGTCCATCTAACTCTATACGTATGTCCTGCGTAAGCATACGTGAGATTGATTTTGGAACATTACTGCTCGTATTACTGATATGTATTGATATTATTCTATCACTTCGATATTGTTTAGTGTCATTCTTTCTAAGCACATTCTTTTTATTGTATGTTGAACCCATCCATATGGATTATTTTATACCAACTCACTTATATATGTGTACTCTTAATTCATTATCAATTGTTTATTGTTAATTCATTATAAACTCTCCATTGATAATTCAAACATTTTGTATTCTTATAACTAACTAAGTTTATGACTCACTCTATTTCTTTATATAGTTCTCAGTAGATTGAGAGAGAGCTAATAGGGATGATCAAACTTCTTGACTTCTCTTACCTCTATAAGAAGCTTCTCAATTTATCTCTTTTGATTTATTTTGAATTATATATATAATATTTAGATGTTATATTCTTAGATGCTCTGTAGATTGAATGACATAGATGTAATATTGATATAAAATGGGACATTATTGAACTTTCCCTTATTCTTTATAGATGATAGTTTGATTTTATTTTTGATCGACATAAAACAAGTGGAAATATATTGTAAGAATGTAACCAAACAAGATTTATATGGAATATATGGATGTTACCAGGTTTAGCTTTAGGTTTTACTAATTTATGGTGGCCTTATACCTACACTTGCCCTAGGGCCCTCACACTATTGGAGTTAAAGTGTGATCATATCTTCAAGTGTTACAAGTTTATAAGTATTAGGGCCAGTGACTTTTCTATTATTAGCATCGATTTTTTATACACATTGAGCTCGAGCCGAAGCTCGATCATGTGGCATTAAGAGTATTGCGAGAAGAAGTTGCTTATCAAAAGATTGCTTTTACTTTTTTAGATCTTGGAAATTGCTAGGTTCTTTTAGCAATTGATGATCTGAGTTAATGTTTTTTATAAAAAAAAAAAAGAGTCAAAATGTTATTTAAAATGCTTTCAGAGAATTTTGGGCTATGTTCAGAGGTTCAGACACAAATTGAGCTAGTGGGGCCTGATTGTGGCAGGCAGGCCATACCGGCCCGAGACTTATTTAAGTTGATATTTTAATAAAAAGAGTTTAAATACTATTTTAAAGATTCTTAAAAAGTTTTAGGCTATTTTTGGATGTTCGGATGTGAAAACGAGTGCGTGAGGCCGATAGGTCCGATTGCGGCAAGCCATTGGACCAGTGCGAGCCCAGAGCCATAGGGACCTTTGTTGGGCCATGACGGGTTTGCATTAGAGCATGCAGACCTGTATGACTCTATGTTGGGTTGCACGGCCCAAGGCTTCTAGGCGCGCACTGACTCTCGATCCGAGCTCGTTTTGTTGCTCCACTGTTTAATTTTTCTTCAGTTTTTAAGATTTTCAGGTCTATTTAGTTGCCTAATTAGCTTCTAAAAAATATTTCTCTTTAGTATTTTAATTAAAAAGAAAGATTTGAATTAAAAGTTAAAAAGAAAGTTTTAGACTCCTTTGCTAGCAAGTAACCTAGAAGCTAGTTAAAAACTATTAATTTAATTATTCAGGAGTTTTTATTATTTAGAAATTCAAATAAAATATGAATAGGAGTTTTGTGACTTATATTTTCCTATTTTAGAGGGGGGGGGGGAGAAACCTATAAATAGGCCTCCACCCTCACTAGTTAAGAAAAAAAAAATTGTGTCAAAATCTTGACCGAAAATTTTACAAAAATTCACCTTTTCTAAAGTAAATTAAATATGAATATTTTTAATTGAAATTCTAAAATCAGTTTTTTGAATTAAACAGTTTGATTAAATTGAGTTACTTTCATCTAAAAATCAAATTAAGTTTTTGTGAGAAAATCTAGAATCAAATAAAATACTTTTCTTTTGTCTTTCAAACTTCTCATTAAAGAAACATATCAAGAGACTTCTTGATTGTATTTCTACAAGAAGAAGTAAAACTACATGAATCAAAGTTTTAATTCAAACCATTTTCAACAAGCAAGCAACTTCCTTCAAGCAATTAAGGCACTTGGAATTCATATTCATTCAATCACCCACAAGACGAACAAAGCCTAATGGCGGTTTATCGAGCCTTAATGTATCTAGGCTTAATTAAATTTTGTATTGTTTATTATTTTCATAATTTGCATCAGGTGAATTATTTGGGCATAATCACATGGATTAACAACAATCCATGTATTTTTTTTATTCTTGTAGATTTCTTGAATATAATTAAATTAAATGAATCTAGGACTGATTAAATCATTCAAACACTGAATTTTAATGTTTAATGTTTATATTTAAAGGATTGATTGAATTAAATTAAAATAAACTTAGAAAAATATGCTTAGGATTCTATGGCATAAATACTTAATTTCTTGATTTTTGCTACTATTGAATCTTGAATTAATTTGAAATTAGTTTTTAATACGTTTAAACACCTAAAAAGTATGAGAATAAAAGGATTTGATAATCGAGGTAGAAAGGGTTCGAAAATTGGACCCGAAATGTTAAGAATTGATCAAAAATAAAATGAAATATAAATATCAGGTCAGAAGGGACATATGGCCTTTCTAAAGGGCCACACAACACTGCAAAGGGGCATAACGGCCTTTCCTTAAGCCATATGGCTCTACTTCACTTTCCTTTCTTTGTTTTTTAGTTTTTATGTTATTTTGATACTTTTTCTTGCATATAAATGTTAAGTGTGATATGTTTAGATGTATGAAACCTAGGTTAAATATTTATATGATAATTTTAATTAATTTAGTAGTAAGCTGGGGTGATAATACTGATGTAAACTTGATTATGCATAGTTGTTGTAATGTTATGTAGTTTAGGCTTTAAAATTTGAATTCTTGTCATATTTAATGCTATGGAATGATTTGACATGATTTTATGCATATTAAAATAATTTTAAAATAGATATGATGACATGATTAGCTATTGACCTAAATGAGTTAGTTTTATAAATAAGGTGTTTTGGTTTAAATACATATAAGTAAGTATGCATGTTGCATCAAAGTTGATTTTAGCATAACTGGTTTAGTTTTAAATAAGCTAAAATATCATTTTTACATAAAATAAATACTAATTTTTATTGAATAATTTTAATACTTTTATGAATATTTAATTTGAGCATGCACCTAAAAAGTGAATAAAGCATAAGTGATTAAAAGCAAACTTGGTTACTAAATAAAATGTGATGTATTTAGTAAGTTAGAATGTCATGACTAATTTAAGCTGATTAGGATGATTTAAGAATATTTTTGTATAGGAATCTATATCTTTGGCATATTTTGATCACATAAACATAAACCAAAATGATTAAAATGGCTTAATTAAATACTTTGCATTATGCATATGCAAGTATGAAATTTAATATGATTAATTGTGAAGCATGTTTGCTTGCAAAAATAGATTGTGTTTGTAGTTGTATTTATATTTGTATAAGCTAACCATATAGGGATGAAGTAAATCAAATAAATAATATGAGGCCCATAAGGCCCAAGCATGTATGAAAGATAAATGCTTTTAAATGCATTAAGGCCTGAAAAATAAATTTTAGGTTCCAAAGCCTTATTTATATGTCTTTGATTGTACAATTTCATTTATCCTTTCCTTTATTTATTTTAGGATGTTAGATAAGTGAATTTATGCTTATGATGTGATTTAATTTAAATGAATTATGTAAATATGTTTCTAGGATGCTAGATGATTCATTTCTCTTTCCATTTCTTTAGGGCTAGTGTGAATCAATATTAAACGAACATGATTATTTTATGAGATATTTAGGTATGATATTGTGAGATTGTATTATTAATTATACCCTTTATAATTCTATCTAAGGAGCTTGGGTTTTAAGTGAGACTGCTTGTGACTCTTCCAATCTTTCCTGAAAATTATACTCTGTCTAGTTTTTGGTACAACCAAGTATGTGCCATGATATAATTTACCTTTATGTCTTATGAATTGTTTCCATTGAATGACGTACGTTTTTTTTTGTATTGGTTAATTAAGGGTATACTTAAGTTGTTTTACATCTAGACTTCTAGCTAAATAGGGAGGCTGATCCATGCCAGGTGGGCTAGGGTTCCTAAAACCTTCTCTAATCCATACTTGGTTTTCTTATCTGGATCTTTGGATTAGACGACATGGTACTTAGCCAAGGATAAAATTGCCACTCATTTCCTAGAAGATAGAAATACATTGAATTTGTAGTCTTGGTTGCACCTTGAACCGAGTGGCGACCCTTTTCTCCAGTTTGGTTATTCCTTACCAATCTAAATTAGATTAGAATCTAGACCATCGCTGCAAAAGACGCCAAAGTCTGGTGACTCCTTTGGGAATAGAAAAACTAATTCCCTTAGCTAGTTATTTTAGATAAACTTAAGTATACCCTTTAACATTACTTAGAAAGAAAATTATAAAGTAACAAAAGCCTTTAAACCTAGCCCATCTTGGTAAAATAAGCAAGATCATAAAAAAGACTAAAGATGGGGGTATGACCTGATATCTATCCCTAATTTTGTTGGATAAAAGAATGGGAGAAATTATTTTCTTTGTTATGCTAGGCATTATTGTAAATCATGCATCATGCATCTTGCACAATCTCTTGTAACCATATAGGAATCATCTCTAAATGTCTAGATTTGAATATAATTCAATGAGCCTTTTGAAAAAGGAAATAGAGGAAATAGCTAGGAAAGTGGTGAGATATAAAATGGACCTTTTAAGGGAAGAAGTCAAGGCTATTATGCACGAGGTGATGGATTTATGCCACATGAACTCAAAACTTCTATTAGTCAAGCCATCTTTAAAGGCTTGAATGAGATGATAAAAAAGGAAGATAAGTCATCTACTAAAAAAGAAAATGTCATATCCAAAGAGACGCCCATCAAGAGACAACCAATGAAGTTCACCTTACTAAATGAACCCATGACCAAAATTCTTGAAAAACTTCAACAAAAAGGCCTTTTGCAACCCTTAGATCCAAAACCTTCACATGATCCTTTGCCATCTAATTTTAACCATAATGCATATTGTCAATTCCACCAAGCTTTGGGCCATCATACAAACCAATGCAAGAGACTTAGACATGAAATCTAAGGTCTCATTAACAAAAAAAAGTTTTCTTACCCAAACCTAGCCCTACCTTCACTAAGGTGCATGACATACAACGATGAATATGAAGCATGCTCTGAAGGGTCTCAAGAATGAAGAAGCCTCTTGAAGCAATTTGCCACCTTAGTTGAATTTTTGTCTTAAGAACTTTAGTTTCCAATTAAAGATATAACTCTCTATATAGTCATCCTTTGGAAACTTGATATGGCAAAAATTTCTTATTAATGAATAAAGTGGAAAATTCCCTATCATATTATTGTTTATGCTTTAGCACTTGAAGTGAGTTGTGAGAAAAAGAGAAAACAAAAGAATCATTGAAAAATGGAAAGCAAGGCTTATTAGGATTTTGGCAAAGAGATCTTAGGAAAAAAACAAAGGAAAGAGAGAAAATATTTAGCTAGAAAACTTGAGAAGGTTAGCTAATAACAAGTGCTCAAAGTATGCTTCATAATTACTTATGGTCATTTGAAGAGGTTCATCTTCCTAGAGTTATCCTGATTTAAGATGTTCATCGACTAAGTGGTTCAAATAAAAGAAAACGGAGATGTTACGTTAGATCATTCATTAAGCATTCATGCATACATATATTCATGCATCACATTAGCATTTTGTCATATAGCCATCATTACCCTAAAAGGAAACTATCATTTTTCAAACAAATTTTAGGAAAGAGAGAAGTGGGTTATTGGAACTTGAGTAATCAATAGTTGAGAAGCACATTTGAAAGCATCAATCTAGGGATGGTTGTTATAGAGGAAACAATTAGAAAGATCTTGAATACAAAAGAGGATACAAATGACATTAAGGGAGCTACTTCTAAAAAAAGTCTATTCAAGACGAAGGGCTTTCTTATGAGTTTTTTCATCAACTCAAAGGAGATCATAAGACTAAAGGAAAGGTTATCATGGAAGAGCCCTTGGAATCTTCTCAAGTTGATAAGTACAAAGCATTAATTATGCAAATTGAGAATATGTAAATCATATTTAAGAGAAATGGGCTTGAAAGGTCTTATGACATAGATGACCTGGATCTCACTACTAATGAGAAACTTCCCCTAAGATTTAAAATGCCAAACTTGCAAAAATTTGATGGCATTAGTGATCCAAGGGTACATTTGAGGTAGTAAGTTACCGTTATGGGAATCACTAGATTATTTAAGGCCCAAATCATCAAGTTCTTTGTCTTATCCTTAACCAAAGCTACTGTCTATTAGTATTATAATTTGGATAAGAAAGTTAAAATGGATTGAAGAAAGTTAGCTCAAAGTTTCATTAAACAGTATTCCTATAACACATATATTGATGTTACTCTACGAGATATAGAAACCATCTACCACGAGTACAATGAAAATTTTATCGAGTACTTAACTAGATGGAGGCAAAAGGCTACACAAATGAAATCTAGGCCTGATGTTAAAGACCAAATCAAAATGTTTGTGAAAGACACTCTTCCAGATACCTATGAGAGGTTATGCTACGTACCTCTATATAATTTTAGGCAGTTGTATGAAGTTAGAATCCAAATGGAAGATATGCTACTTGAGAAGAAAAGGAATCTGATTAGAAATAATGATTAGCCATTCCAATCCTAGAGATGATCGATTGAGCTCCAATAGTGAGGGATTAGATGTTTGGGAAGAAGAAGAAGAACATTAAATTTGGCTATAACATTCTATAAGTATCTTTCTTTTATGCATTGAATCTCAATTTCATGAACACTTAGATGTTTTATTCAACAATGGTATTTGCAAGTTGGATCATTTTTATGAGCTTGTTTTATACGAGCTTTATGCAAACTCATTTGATTAGTTTGAGTATAACTCAGTTGCTTGACTTCATGTTTAAGATGAGAGAGAGATGAAAAAATAGAATAAAAAGAAAAAAGAAAAGAAACTTAGGGGAATTTGTCTAGACTAGGTTGTTTAGTCCTCTCAAGATTATCCCAACTCCACTTCATTCTACATTACTTACACCATCCACATACAAATTTTAGAAAGTGTTAGTATCTAAAAAAGGAAGTTTAGAGATGGACCTATTTTCATTTGTTAGTTCAAGCATGGTTAGGTCAAGCACGAGAGAGAAAGAACACTAAAAAAAGAAATTAGCTAAAGATTGGACTTTAATAGTTGATCGAGACCAATATTCAATCCATAATGGCTGAGATCGATTAACCATAACAACATCTCGCCTAACATCTCTAGATTATGAAGACCTTACTTAAATGTTGATCTATCACTACCACTCTTTTGCGGGACTGCAAATACACTTTATACTTTCTGGCTGAGAGGAGCAAGGCGTAAGCAATCTCCTCAAGAGGTTGATAATTTAGTTTGGCTCTCTAAAAGACCTTTCTAAAATAATAAATTGGCCTTTAGACGTCTTCTCTAATCATCACTAAGCTCACTACTTGATCGAGATAGAAAAATAGATAAGGACTTCTTCACTAGGCAGGGGTCTACTCAAGACTTATTTTAAAATGAGGAAAGTTTTGATCTCATAAAAAAAATAGACTGACATTCATCTGTACATTCAAAATTTTTAGTTTTCCTTAGCTTCTTGAAGAAAGGCAAATATTTTTATACTGATTTGGACATGAATTTGTTTAAGAAAGTAATCCTTCCCATCAATCTTTATAGCTTTTTGACATTGCGAGGCAAAGACTTGTCTAGGATGGCTTTGACCTTGTCTAGGTTAGGCTCTATACCTCTTTAACTGACCATACAACCCAAGAATCTGCCTCTTTTGATAAAGAAGGTACACTTTTCAAGATTCAGCTTCGTCCAGTAAATTGTCATTATTGGGACCTATAATCCTAGAGGAGGGGTGAATAGGATTTCAAAATCTAATGCAATTTATCACCCTATATGCAATACATTAAGCCAATTCAGTGAAAGAAGGTAAAAAGAGTAAGAGTTAGAAAGTTTTTAGCTAATTTTATAGTGGTTCAGAGCAAACTCTTCTCCTATAACTACTTCTCCTAAGTTCATAACTTTGGGTTCCACTAGTGATCTAGCACCCAATGCTTATAATAGTTGACTTAAGATTTTATCCTAGTTCTTCGAAATTTCGATGATAATAATTTTGTGGGATTTCACCATAGTTCTTCAAGATTTCGCCCTTAAAATAGTTGATACAAGATTTTGTCCACACTCAAGAATTTACAAGAATATTTAAGGTTTTGAATCTCTCAAGACTCTAAAAAAAAGAGTATGAGAAGATTTTAGGTTATGGGCATAATATTCACTTGAATCATATTCAGTCCTATTGATCTTCTCTTAATAACTTCACCTATTTATAGCTCTTCACATATTAAAAAAATATGGTCATTCTAACTTGAAAATGACTCTTTTTGTGCTTGTATTAATGTATAATAATTAGTTGATTTTCTGCAGATTAATATGAAAATGGCAAGTAAGGTTTGTTACTTTTCAGGTAACTTTTGTTACATGCTCTGTAATGGGCATGAATTTTTTTGTAATGGTCATGAAATTTTTAATAGTCTAAAATTCTCAAAATCTTCTCGATAGGAAACAAGCATTACAAATGTATAATGAGTGTTTCCTCTAGATTGACTCAATTCTTTCACTGCTTTGGTATGTCTGCTCGACTCAATTTATTATACTTGGCTCGATTGCCTTGGTGAGTCTACTTTGACTTGATTCCTTATGTTTGACTCGATTGCCTTGGTGAGTCTGCTCAACTTGATTCTTTATGCTCGACTTGATTGCCTCGGTGAGTTTGATTGACTCGATTAGGTAATGTTCATTAGAAATATGTAACAAACGTTTTTTTGCTCGACTTAATTTTTTGTACTTAATTGCCTTAGTGACTCGACTAAGTTGCTCACTAAGGATAAAGTAAAGATCATGATCAATGGTAACAATGTTATTTCCTTCTACTTGACTCCATTTTTTTATGCTAAATTGCCTTAGTGACTAGACTCGATTAGGTATTCAACTTGATTAAGTAATAAGTGGTAATATCTAGGAACATATATTACCACCTGCACTTTAACAAAAAGACTTGGAAGCAAATACTAAGTAAATTAAATAATAAAACAAAGTTTTTGAATCATCATTCTTGAGGACAACAATCTCCCTCTTTTTAATGATAACAAAATGAAGTCCTTTGAAGATATATATCACTTCACAAATAATCATAAATACCAATAAATTCAATTGAAAATATATGTATAAAAGATAAAAGAAATGTCTTGTTTAATATATGCATAATTTTCAATGATCAAACTATATAGCTCTCTCATATTATATCTCTATTCATTAATGATCAAACCAAATATCTCTCCCTATTTTTTATCATCATAAAAAAATGAAGGCATGCTCAATATTCTTAACATGTCAATTCATTTCTTCCCCTCAATAACTCACAATATACTTAAAATATGCTCAACAAATATTCAAGAATCATGAAAAAAATAATTGTATACAAATATCATCAAAACATAAGTACAAGTGCAAGATCATTAACAATCATCTTGCCATTTTAATTCGAGGAAAATTTTTCATAAACATGTATGATCTTTCCTTAAGCACAACAATGTATTAAGCAATCTCCTTATTAGAGCAAAAAATAATGACAATCAAATCTCCTCCTTTTTATCAAGATTAAGATAGTAGATAATCTATCAATTTGCTCAAGTACTACACTATCCCACTTAAAGCAACAAAAGTACTATATGCCAAAAAGATCAAATACATAAGAAAAACAATGTGACACTTTAGTTGGCAATGATATTGTAACACCTCAGCTTAAAGGGTTAGAACATAAGCTTTAAAGGGTAAACCTAAGGGGTTTCTTCTTTGTTTATATGATATGTATTTATGCATGTTTATGTTTAAATTATATGAATATGCATGTTTTAGAAAGTTTTACACATGTAAAAGTGCTATAAAAGCTGTTAGGAAGAAATTGAGAAAAACTCAAATTTTGGTGAACTGGGGGTAAAATGGTTATTTCTCACCCCTTCGAGTTTTATGGAAATAAACATGATATTTGAAGGTAGAAAAGAAAATTAGGACACAAAAATGATGTTATTTAATTTATTTAAAGTTTTGTTGGAGAAATAAATCCGATTGAAAATAGTGCCCGGTAAGCTGCTCAATTGAGGTGCTTGAGGTGCTTCGGTTGAACTAAGGGCAATATGGTCTTTTCCTTTGAGATATAGAATTCTATGGTGTATGTAACCTTATGAAATTATTTTAGGCTTGATTAAATCTAACCATTGGATTAAATGATGAAGAAATGGATGGTTAGATGAATAGGTTACACAATTGCTATCATAAGCTCAAATGTATAGGATTACTAGCTTTGGTTATTGATTTGGTGTATCGAATATATGAAAAAGACATCTTTGTTGACTTTGATTAACCAATGGCATAAAAGTAAGAATGATGGAGGATTGGATGGCTAGGTTTCACCAATTTTATCATAAGATTAATGTATGGAATCATTACTTTGATATTTAGGTGGATTTTCTCCACCACTTCACCATTGTCATCTTCCTTATCAAATTAACCAACACATTTTCTCTTGCTTATTCACCAAAGTTTCGGCCACCATTAGTGTTCACCAAAGCTTATGATTTTCTTCCATTTTTGGATGAAAACACATCAATTTCATTAGCCTAAACACAAATATAACCTCAGATTTCAAGGAAAAACTTGTTTAAGCTAAGAATTAATCCATTGAAGTTTTTGAAGAACTTTTGGTAAGTTAATGGTTTTGAGATTCTTTTGATTCAATTATGTTTATATGATGTTCCTTGATGTTTATTAGTGATCAAAACACATTTTGAATGGTTGAAA
>CANXYC010322099.1:0-142191 GCA_948193065.1 Aleurites moluccanus | reverse complement strand
CAACTCTAACTCTTCAATTAATTTGATTTCCTTCTCCTAAGAAATTTTCCCAAATATACAGAATTAGGATTTTCTCCAAATTAATAATATTTATCATGATTTCCTAATAATTAATTATCTTAGAGTCTCTATTCTTCATTCCCAACAACAATTTTATTTATCTCTTAAAGAAAATCTGCATTTAATTTCGGAGTTACTGTTCATATTATTATTCATGACAGCCTCAACATTCTGATTCCCTTCCACATTAATTACTATTAATGGCTTCAGATTATTTGCAATAAATTCTATATACCCAATATTAATTATCCTAACCCATACACTTAAATAAATCTAAAAAAAATAGTTTTGGAAGAAAATTTACCTTATTTTCCTCAACACTGAAATTTTTGTGATTCTTGCTCAAATCTGATGATTTTTGTCTTAATACAGAATAATCTAGAAGTCTAATGCATTAATTTGATTATTAATACCTTAGAAAATAAAATGGAACTAATTCTGAGAAAAGACTGAATTTCACGAAGAAAGAAGGAAGGAAAAATCGTGAAAACGCTGCTGAGGTTGTTGGAGTTAAATAGGCCACTGCCCAGAAACACGCTTGCCAGCTCTCCAATCAGCCTTGACAAAGCTACCTCGCCTAATCCAGCTCACCATTCCCACTTTGCATTTCCCATCTCGCACTTTCCATCTCGCCAAACTTGATCCGGCAATGCCACTTCGCTAATCCAACTCGCATATGTCACCTCGCATATGCTGCCTCGCCAGACTCTCCTCACGAATTCTTCCTCGCATATGCCACCTCGGCAATGCTTCTTCGCCTCTTCGATTCTTCACCTCTTCGATTCTTCGCCTCTTCGATTCTTCGCCTCTTCGCTTCTTCGCGAACTGCCACTTCGCATATTCCCTCTTCGCATAATGCCACCTCGCCTTTCCTCTTCGCCAAATCCTCTTCGCACATGCCACCTCGTATATGCCTCTTCGCCAATTGCCACCTCGGCAATCTCACTTCGTCACTTCGCATTGCCTGCTCGCAAAATGCCACTTCGCATTTTGCCGGCTCACCACATCAAAATTTCTCTAAGTTAAAACCTTTTCTGGACATATCACACTTAGCCAGCTTGCAAGTGAGGTACAAGCATCCAAACTTACTAATTCTTTTTGCCACTTAAAACAAACATGTATAGGCACAACATATCACAAATTCAAATCACTAAGACTAACACACAGACTATGGTGACTCTTCAAAAGTTATCCAGACTGACTGCCTTAGAATCCATCCGTACAATCCCGAGAAAATTCATTCTCCACTGAGATATACTTATTTAAAAATTCTGAAATTTTACAGTCATCATCACAACACATAAATGAACATTTTTTATGTTCACATCTTTAGCTAATTCTGTCCCGGGCATTCCTAGTAAATTCAAACAGACACTGACTTCTTGCACAAATATTCAACCAGACCAGCCTTGCTCAAATAAACATAACTCATCACTTACACAGAATTTTGCCAAACTATTTTACAGAATTATAGTTAAAATATAAATTCACAACTTTTATGTTTTACACTTTACCAAATTATATCTTTAAAATCATGCAATCAATCTCAAAAAATCATGCAATTGCAAAGATCAAAATTTCTAAAATTCTCAACATTCACATTTGAAACTAATTAATTCTCCAAACATACAAAATTAATAAAATCACTACAAAATGGCAGATATATATATATATATATATATATATATATATATATAATAAAAAATTAGAAAAAAAAAGAAGAGAGAGAGAGATCGGAGATTGAATCAGGAAATAGGTAGGGGAAAAAGAGATTTCATATCTATCATCCATTAAAACAAAAACCCAGATTTTATGTTTACACAAATTTCATATCTATCATCCATTAATTCAAAACCCACCATTAAAACACAGCAACAATCAATACCCACCATTAAAATGTTTCATTGAACTCATTTTGATACACAAACAAAGTTTGTAACTCCGTTAAGTTACCGATTGAAGCCGAAATGTCACTAAAAAAATTATTTGCCCTCAAATCTTTGTATTTGAGAGTTAAAAGTTGTTCAATATTATCAGGAATTGAATCCACAAAGTAATTTTGAGAGAGATCTAACTGTTGGAGCTTTGAACAATTGTAAAGAACCATACCGTCAGTGTAGTTAATTCCCATCCAACTGCACATCGGAGATGAGGAGCTCCATGGCTATAGTGATGGTGGATTGCCCAATTCTTCCCTGAGTTTGAAAAGGATGGTTTGTTCTGTGTTTACATTCTGTGAAATTAATATTAAGGGTATAGTAATTAGGAATTACAGGAAGAGGTGTAATGGGAATTTCAAAAAAGAACCATTGCAAGATGAACCCACAACCCAGAAAACCCATAGCCTAAATGAGAGAAAAATAAAGAAAAAAACAAAGAATCGAAGTTTACATGGAAGTAGAATGGAATCGACGGTGGTTGTGTCGTGTCAGCAGGATGGTTGTTAGAGGAGAGCAATCGGTTAGTTTGATTTGAATCGAACTAAATTTTAAAAATCGAATTCAATTAAAATTTAAAAAAATAAATTGAATTAATTTTGAATCAAACAGAATCAAATTGAATTGAAATTTGTATAATATTAATTGAACCATATCGAACTAATATATTTCAATTTAATTTTTTATTATTTTTGTTTATTTATTAAAATATATATTTATAAATATATATATAATTCACTCAATTAGGTTATTTTAATTTTGTGAAGTAAATCATAACCGAAATTTATAAAAATAAATCTAATTGAACCAAAATTTAAATCAAACCAAATTAAACTAACTAATTTAGATTTGATTTAATTTAATTTTCGATTTTCATGATTTTTTGCTTACTCCTAATGGTCGTGTTGCACGATCTAAGCGTACTGGTGAAGTGGTCGCACTTGGATTGGAACTTGCAGTTTCTAATGAAGATCCCAAAAACCAGAAATTCCACCAAAAATAGGAAACCTCAAAAGTCTCACTGATCTTTACATCGACATTAACTCATTTTTCGGTCAATTACCACCGACAATTGATTCACTTACACTACTTGAAAACTTCTTTTCACCCTCCTATTCAATCACACATCCATTGGCTGAAGAAAAAGATGAACATGAAGTGTGTTTGAAGATGAGTTTTATTTTTTTATTTTTTATTATATATATGTATAAATATTAATATATATTTATAAATAAAAATAAAAAAATCTATTTGACATCTCGATTTATATAAATAAATATTAAAAATATTAAATTAGATGCTACTTAGATATTTCAGTGAAATTTATATTGATAGCAAAAATTATCATTGTAATAAAATTAAAGGTTAAAAATTTTTGTGTTACAAATCAAAATCTACTGCAATAAGAATTAAGTTCAAACATAACAGTTATTTTTAACTGCCTTGGTCGGCTACCTCACTGTCCTTGATTAGTCATTATTTTATTTGTCATTTTTCAAAGCCTTGAACGACTACTTTTCTTGCACATTTATTTGATTTTTTTCCATTAATAATGTAATTTTTATTTTTTTGTCATGCCTTTGTTCTTTTTCAATGTTGGATTCATATTTTTGATACAATTGTCTATGCCATTAATTGATTATCTGCATCTCAATTACTTTTTAAATCGCCCTATAAACAGTCCTAATTATCATTAACTCCATATTTTGTATTGTTTACTTTTTTTTTTTTATATACAATAAAATTCATAAGGAATATAAATATTTAGATCCATTTTTTTGTGTGAATAAAACGGGTCCAACAGCCCAAGAAACAAAAGAAACCTATTGCTCTGCATAGAATCTGCTCCGCCCAATACCCAAGGCATCCATATGCCAACTCATGTATACCAAACTGAGCATTTATAGCCAAATTTGTCATAAAGTCAGTTGTTGAATTTCCTTCTCTATAGGGACGGATGCAAAAATTAATAGAAGGGGGCACAAAAATTATTTACAAAGAGATTATTTTACCTCTATACTATTTCAAAATAAGCAGAGCTAGTATTGAATTAGAAAGTGTACACAAAACCCATTTGTTACCATTCTAAAGCTTAACATTGTTGCAAATTGGATTAGCCAACATGAATATAGTTTTGAATTAGAAAAAAGTCAAGTTTAATAAATAATATATGAAAATATACAGCATATACATATATGAATAGAATGAACATATCATTGGACATACGAATTGGTAAAGCTGAAAATAATTAAGTTGTCCAAATAGTTCAAAATCTAAAATGTCCCATTCATATTTTCATGACTTAATTATTATTGTTCTCTCCATAGAAAATTGATAAGTTAAATCTATTCATTAAACTTAGTAATAAACAAATATATATATAAGAAAAAAATTGTAAAGGAAAAAATAAAAAGGAAAGAGAATTCAATTATGTTTCAGAATGAGCTAAAAAGTTAAGAAAAAATTGCTAATATGTAAATCTGTTGTAATTATAGCAAGAGGATGACACTAGCAATTAATATATGGTAGACATTCATAGAAATGAAATGAAGAACTCAGCAACAACATTGTTGACTCTATAATGATTTTGATGATGTAAACCAAAACAAAGCGTTAATTGCATAATATAATTGAATTACAAATGATTTTTTAACTTGTGTTTAAGTGTTTATTTAAAAATAGAAATTTACGCCCGTGAATGGAATCAAGTCAAAATATGAAATTTACTTAGAAATAATTTTCAAGCCCGTGAATATTTCTTTACGCCTATGAAAGAGTTTCACGCCCGTGATTGATTTAAGAATGGATTTTGGCTCATAGATACAGAAAGATTTTTCAAGCCCATGAAAAATTACTTACGCCAGTGAACGACTTTCACGCCAGTGAATGACTTTTACGCCAATGATTATTTTTCACGCTTGAGAATGATTTGAAATTTGAAAATGGCGCAGAAGATTTCAAATCCTTGAAGACTCAAGCCCGTGAAGAATCATATTCACGACCATGAGTACTTACCACGACCGTGAATCGGTGGTTATCTGTCAACGTCACGTCTGATCTATTTTAAATATAGCTGTTGGAAAAAGATTTGAAGGCAAATATTGCATTAAATGCAACCAGAACAGTCACTTTTAATCACCATTCATTGAAAACTATAAATACATGAAGATTTAAAGTTCAAATAACAAGAGAAGCATATATCTTAATAGAAATCAAATTGTTGTAGTTCATACTCTGTTTTTCAAATTTTCTGAACTCTTTGAGCTTTACTTCTTTATTCTTAGAGTTCTTACTAGCTTTTGCTAGTATTATCTATTCATACTTCATTCTATATCATTTGAATAGCCTTGTATAAGTTTAGAGATATTTAAAAATTTCTATTTTTGTTATTATGAGTAAAAATCTAATTTGTAACTCAGTGTGTATAGGGTGAAATCCCTGAAAATCTATTGTATTTGATTTGGGTGGTACACCCGGCTCTAGTGGAACCTCAATATCGGGTTGATATTGAGAAAAGTGGATGTAGGAGAAGGAATTTGGCTCCGAACCATTATAAATTGGCTTAGCTCTCTTAACCTTTCTCCTTTATTATCTCTTGCTATTTGAAATTAATTTACCTATTGCATTTTAGTTGTGTATTTTCTTCAAGATTTTTTAAACTCCTATTCACCCCCCTCTAGGAATATTGCCATATTAGTATTCACAATTGGTATCAGAGCTTGTGCTCTAGTTTACACTTGCTAGTCTTAGCTATTCATACTTCATTCTATATCATTTGAATAGTCTTGTATAAGTTTAGAGACACTTAGAAATCTCTATCTCTGTTATTGAGAGTAAAAATTTGAGTTGTAACTCAATGTGTATAGGGTGAAATCCCTAAAAATCTATTGTATTTGATTTGGGTGGTACACCCGGCTCTAGTGAAACCTCAATATCGGGTTGATATTGAGAGAAGTGGACGTAGGAGAAGAAATTTGGCTCCGAATCACTATAAATTGGCTGAGCTCTCTTAACCTTTCTCCTTTATTATCTCTTGCTATTTGAAATTAATTTACCTATTGCATTTTAGTTGTATATTTTCTTCAAGATTTTTTAAATTCTTATTCACCCCCTTCTAGGAGTATTGTCATATTAGTATTCACAATTGGTATTAGAGCTTATACTCTAGTTTATATAAAATCAAACGATTTTTAGAGTTTATGATCTTGTTTCTATGGCAGCTAACACAACATTTGAGAAAGGTCAATGCAGTACTAGACCACCTTTGTTCAAAAGAGTAAACTACAACTTATGGAAGGTGAGGATAAAAATCCACATTCGATCCAAAGGACGTGAACTTTGGGAAGCTATTGAAAATGGATCTTTCATCCCAATGAGAGATAATTCAGTCACTCTAAAAAGTCCAATAGAATACATAAATGAAGACAGAGGAAAATGGCTTACAATGACAAAGCCATGGATCTATTATTTTATGCACTTGATGCTACAAAATTTAATAGAGTATCAACTTGTGCAACAGCAAGAGAAATCTGGAATGTGCTTAAAGTTATTCACGAAGGGACTAATCAAGTCAAGGATATAAAAGTCAACATGCTTCTCACAGAATTTGAAAATTTCAAAATGAAGAATGATGAGAAGATTGTTGAAATGAACAAGAGATTCACAATTATTGTGAATGACTTGAAGGGATTAGATAAAGCTTTCACTCAAAAGGAATTGATTATTGAGCCTTTGAGGTCTCTACCGGTAAGGTTCGATTCCAAGGTAGACGCAATTGAAGAATCAAAGAATGTGAATTTTTTTACTCTTGAAGACTTGGTTGACAATCTTATGACCTTCGATTTAAAGCTTCAAAATAAAGAAGCCTCAAGAGAAGAAGAAGAAGATAAGCCAACAAAGAAAGAGAAAGGAATTATCTTAAAAACAACAATAGAAAAGAGTGAAGACACTTCTAGTGATGAAAATGAAGATATTGCAATGTTATCAAGAAAATTTGGAAAATTCATTTTCAAAAATAGATTCAAGAGGAGAAGCTTCAAACAAAGAATCAAAAAAGGAGAAGACAACAAAGGAGAAATAATTTGTTTTGAATGTAGAAAACTAGGGTATATCAAAACCGATTGTCCAAATCTCAAGAACAAGAAGAAGAAAGAAAAGAGGACAATGAAATTCAAGAAGAAAAACAAAGCATATGCAACTTGGAGTAGAAGTGATACATCAAGCGATGAAGAGTCAACCGAAGAAGAAGAAGAAGAATAGGTGAACTTGTGTTTCATGGCTATGGAAAATGAAACAATTGAAGATGAAGAACTCTTTGAGGTAAGCCCTGAATCTTTTGCTTTTCATGAGTTAAAAAATGCTTTTGATGAACTTATGGAAGATTTTTTGTTGATTTCTAAAGAAAACAAAGTTTTGAAGAAAAACTTGTGTAAATTGAGACTTGAACATGAGAAAACTAATGATAAAGTTGTTGTTGAGAAGGAAGAAGAACTCTCAACTCAAATCATCAATTTACAAAATGATTTTTCAAAACTCTTAAGTAAGAATGAGAAAATATAAAGAGAATTAAAAGACTCTAATGAACTTTTAAACAAGTTCACACTTGGGAACAAGACTCTTGAAAACATCATTAACTCACAAAGAGCATTTTATGATAAGGCTAGATTAGGATACAACACTAATCTTAAAGTCAAGAAGGAAAACACCTTCTTTGAAAAGAAAGTGTTAGATCCTAAAAGAATAGTCAGATATGCTCATTGTAAATATTATGGCCACAATACACAAAGATATCCTATTAAATATAAGAGACCTAACTCTATCAAAAAGGTATGGATTTCAAAAGGATCAATCCAAATTGATAAGGATGTAAGGATTGTTAAATATGCCAACATGTATAGACCCAAAGGGATTTGGGTACCAAAGAAATGATGAATCATATATTGTATTGTAGGTGCAAGTAATCAAGAAAGACAAATAGATCATGGATAGTAGCTACTTAAGACACATGACCAGAGACAAATCAAAATTCAAGGAACTTAGCTTCAAAAGTGGAAATATCAGTTTTGGTGACAACTCCGAAGGAAAGATCATTGGTATCGGCTCTATCGGCAACGATGATGTATTTTTATCCAAAGTTTTATTTATTGATAATTTGAAACATAATCTTCTTAGTATTAGTCAATTATGTGATAGAGGATATAAAGTTATTTTTGAATCTCTTGCATGTAAAGTAGTAGACATCAAAACAAATAAGATAGCTTTCATAGGTTATTGCGAAGGAAATATATAAATAATGCATCTCAAGTAAATCTTTGTTTATTTGCATCTAAAAATGAGGACACATTCTTATGGCATAGAAGACTTGGACATACTGATATGGATGTAATTTTAAAACTTTCTAAAAGAGATTTAGTCAAAGGTTTGCCAAAATTAATTTACAAAAGGGAAAGTTTTTGTGATGCATATGTTAAAGGCAAACACTCAAGAAGTTCTTTTAAACCAAAAAAATGTTGTTTCAACTTCTAGACCTTTACAACTTTTGCATGTTGATTTTTTTGGTCCAACTAGAATCGCAAGCCTTGGTAGAAAGCATTATTATCTTTTTTGTGTTGATTACTATTCTAGATTCACTTGGGTGCTTTTTCTTACTCATAAACATGATGCATTTCATGCTTTAATCCCTCTTTAAAAAAAATGATATATTATTTCTAGTATTATGAGTAATCATGGAAAAGAGTTTGAAAATTCAGATTTTGAAAACTATTTTAAAGAGTGTGGCATATCTTATAACTTTTCAACTCCTAGGACTCCTCAACAAAATGGTATTGTTGAAAGGAAGAATAGGTCTTTAGTTAAAATGGCAAGAACAATGTTTTGTGAAAACAACTTGCCTAAATACTTTTGGGCTGAAGCTGTTAGCACTTCTTGCTATATTTTAAATAGAGCAATGATTAGATTTATTCTTAAAAAGACCTCATATGAGTTGTGGAAAGGAAGAAAGCCTAATGTTGCATATTTTCATTCATTTGGGTATAAATGCTTTGTTCTGAATAATGACAAGGATAAATTAGGAAAATCGATGCTAAATCAGATGAAGCTATATTTCTTGGATATTTTATGCATTCCAAAGCCTATCGGGTCTTCAAAAAAATAACTTTTTTAGTTGAAGAATCTGTACATGTTATGTTTGATGAGTTTCCTTCTAAGAATGTTGACAGGAATAATGAAGACAAAAACATAAAAGAAATGATGAAAAACTTATCCTTAGAGAAACATGATGAGCATAGCATGGATTTTGGCAAGGACTCCAAAGAGAATGAAGAAATTGACTTAATTGATTCCACACATCAACACAAAGAATCACATCATCCAAGAGTAAGAAATGAGGTTAAAGAAACTCAAATTATTGGTGATCCACTTCAAGGAGTGAGGACAAGGTCAAAAGTCAATAACACTTATGAGTATGTTGCATTCCTCTCACAAGTTGAGCCAAAGAACATCAAGGATGCACTTGAAGATGATCAATGGATAATGGACATGCAAGAAAAGGTAAATCAATTCGAAAGAAGCAATGTTTAGACATTAGTTCCTAGACCTCAAGACCATCCGGTGATTGATACAAAATGGGTATTTCATAACAAATTAAATGAATCCGAAATAATGGTAAGAAATAAAGTAAGGCTAGTTGCTCAAGGATACTCTCAAGAGGAAGGTATTGATTTCGATGAAACTTATGCTCTCGTAGCTATATTAGAAGCAATTAGAATGCTACTTGCTTATGCATGCTACAAAAATTTTAAATTATTTCAAATGGATATTAAAAGTGTATTTTTAAATGGTTTGATTCAAGAAGAAGTGTATGTTGAACAACCTCCTAGTTTTGAGCATGAAAAATTTTCAAACCATGTTTTTAAATTATCTAAAGTATTGTATGGTTTAAAACAAGCTCCAAGAGTTTGGTATGAGAGGTTGAGCAATTTTCTCTTTGAAAATGATTTTTCTAAGGGAAAAGTTGATACAACTCTTTTTATTAAGCATGAGAAACAAGACATTTTAATTGTTCAAATATATATTGATGATATCATTTTAGGTGCTACTAATGAAAATCTTTGCAATAATTTTTCTAAGTCTATGTAAGGTGAATTCGAAATAAGCATAATGGGATAACTCAACTTCTTCTTGGGTTTACAAATCAAGCAACTAGAGCATGGAATATTGATCAATCAATCCAAGTACACCAAGGAGCTACTAAAACGATTTGGCATGGACAATATCAAACCTCAACCTACTCCTATGAGTACCTCAATAAAGATGGAGATTGATGATAAAGTAAGAAACAGCTTGTCAATATCTTCACAAAACCCTTGGACAAATAAGCATTTTATTTTATAAGAATGGAATTAAGTATGATTGATACCTCTCAGGTATGATTCTTGGCTTGCTCTTAATTAGATACAATTAATTATAATGATTTGTGATAATTTTTGCATGGTTTATAAGCATTAATGAAAATTTATGTGCTTATATGATAAATTGAGATCTAAGTGAGAGAATTTTATTAATTTCCATCACTTTAACTTCAGTTTACATGAATTTATTGTCAAACGTATGAATTATAAGCATGTGAATCTGAAGCATAATTCAAAGCTCAAAAATTGCCTCAATCCTGCTTTTCACGCCCGTTAAAAATTTTTAATCCCTGTGAAAAATTATTCTGTATCTTTTTAAAAATTTGGGCTTGCCTTTCACGCTGTGAACGGTCTTCAAGCCATTGAAGATGCGGGTATTTAAAAAGACGCGCTCTCGTCTTTTCATTTCATTTTTAAAATCTCTCTCTCTCTCTCTTTCATTTTCTCTCAAAATTTCAGATTCTCAAATTCTTGTTAAAGTTTCTCTCTCATTTCTCACCTCTTTTACATTATCTTCCTATAAACCTTCATCCTTGTATCTTCAAAACCCTAAAACAATGGTAAAAACCAAGAACATGGGATCTAAAGGAAAAGGAAAGGGTTCGAATTTGAGTGAAGCGTCTCAAGCGTGGGAAGAACCGATAAAGATTTCCTTCAGTCTTTCGTTTACCTCTCAGCATCACACTGACAGATTTTTTGTTCTTAGACAGCGAGGTAACCCAGTAAGCGGTCGAAGCATAAATTTTACTGATTTGAGAATGCTTAGATTGAATGATTCTGTCACTAAGTATTGCGTAGATTTATTCGGTGATAAACATTTTGTTTATTACTCATCCTACTTACATTTAGAGTTAGTGTATGAATTTTTCACAACCCTGCTTGTGAGTCCTACTAGTGACATGACATTTAGGCTAGGCAAAATCAACTGCTCTCTCACTTCTGATGCTCTTGGTGGTTTGTTTAAGCTTAAGTCTAGTGGGGTATGTCGAATCTCAGACCATTGGGATCCTTCCCCGGTTTGGGAAGTATTAACTGGTATTACTCAGTTTGATGTTCGGACTGCAAAAGCATCTAAGATTTATGACCCTGCTCTTTGAATTATACATCGATTTCTCACCTACTCAGTTTTTGCTAAAAGAGACAGCAATGGAGCTGTAAGTCAAAAGGAACTATTTCTTTTGGACTATTTGCGACAAGGAATCGATGTGGATGTTGCTAGGTAGTTTGTGAATGCGTTCCAGGATATGAGTTTGCAAATAAAAGGCAAACTACTTCTTTGTATATATGTGACTAGGATTGTCATTCACTTTGGAATTGCTCATAATCCAAAATTCAAAGTTCCTCTCACTCCCAAGGATTATCTGGATATATTAATTTTTCGTGATACAGGAATTGCAAAAAATGTTGGTGATGGATGGGTCTTAACCATCGATGATGGAGATGATCAGGAGGATGATGAGTCTAATACAGAACTAACTACAATGTTTGATGAACCATCTTGGAAACATTCTCGCAATCCCCTTTGCAGCACCTCAATCCAGCTCTCAACCATCTAGTTCAGCAGTCTTTTTAGAACCAAGTGTTGGAGCATTTGGCTAGGCTCAACACTAGATTTGACTCTTTGGAGAACAAAGTAACATTTTGGCTGGATCGACTTGAAGCAAATCAAAAAGAGTTAAAACAGTCGGTGGATAGTCTTTGCTATGCATTATCTCTTGGAAGCAACACACCCGATGACTCTTTTATTCCCCCTTCCTCATAGTCATAGTTGATGAGCTTTGTTTATGTTATCATATGTTATCATGACTATGTTTATATGATTGACACATTTCATATTTTGATGTTTATTGAATGAAATATTAGTCTGTTATGAAATTTCTCTATTTTTTTCTTAAGATATTAGTATATTCAAATGAAGGAACCCTTTTTTATTATTGACAAAAAGGGAGAGATAGTTTATGTATTGAATGTTGAATATGTTTATTCAATTAAGGGCAGTTTTAATTCAGGAGGAGTATTCAATATTTATCTTGCTTATTTACCTTTTTGAGCACATTATTTTGTCATCATAAAAAAGAGGGAGAATGTTGACTCTATAATGATTTTGATGATGTAAACCAAAACAAAGTGTTAATTGCATAATATAATTGCATTATAAATGATTTTTTAACTTGTGTCTAAATGTTTATTTAAAAAACAGGGATTCACACCCGTGAATATGTTTAACGCCCGTGAACGGAATCAAGTCGAAATATGAAATTTACTCAGAAAGAATCTTCAAGCCTGTGAATATTTATTCATACCTATGAAAGAGTTTCACGCCCGTGATTGATTTAAGAATGGATTTTGGCTTAGAAACACAGAAAGATTTTTCAAGCCCATGAAAAATTACTCATGCCCGTGAACGACTTTCACACCAGTGATTATTTTTTACTCCTGAGAATGATTTGAAATTTAAAAATTGCGCAAAAAATTTCAAAGCCGTGAAATTTGGCTCAAGCCCGTGAAGAATCATCTTCACGACATGAGTACTTGTCATGCTCGTGAATCGGTGGTTATTTATCAACGTCACGTCTGATCTGTTTTAAATATATCTATTGGAAAAAGATTTGGAGGTAAATCTTACATTAAATACAATCAGAACGGTCACATTTAATCACCATTTATTGAAGACTATAAATACATGAAGATTTGAAATTCAAATAACAAGAGAAGCATATATCTTAATAGAAATCAAATTGTTGTAGTTCATACTCTGTTTTTCAAACTTTCTGAACTCTTTGAGCTTTACTTCTTTATTCTTAAAGTTTTTACTAGTTTTTGCTAGTCTTAGCTGTTCATACTTCATTGTATATTATTTGAATAGCCTTGTATAAGTTTAGAGATACTTAGAAATCTCTATCTCTGTTATTGAGAGTAAAAATCTAAGTTGTAACTCAGTGTGTATAGGGTGTAATCCCTAAAAATCTATTGTATTTGATTTGGGTGGTGCACCGGGCTCTAATGGAACCTCAATATCAGATTGATATTGAGAGAAGTGGACGTAGGAGAAGAAACTTGGCTCCGAACCACTATAAATTGGCTGAGCTCTTTTAACTTTTCTCCTGTATTATCTCTTGGTATTTGAAATTAATTTACCTATCGCATTTTAGTTGTGTATTTTCTTCACGATTTTTTAAACTCTTATTCACCCCCTCTAGGAGTATTGTCATATTAGTATTCACAATATCTACATAAAATTGATATCAAAAAAATAGTACACATACCAAAGATAATGATTGCTAGTAGAACTGAGCACGGGACTTGGGGATCTTGAACCGACCCGAATTTTTAAATCGAAAAAGAAAATATCTGAGACCCGAAAAATAATAGAATCGAACCAAAATCAAATTAATATAATGGAAAGGTACCGAGGATACTTTCATATTCATACCGAGAACCGAACCGAATTGAACTATATCTGAATAAAATCAAAATTTCGAATACCCAAACCGATTAATTAATTTATATATATTTATATAATTATAATATATACATATTTTTGTATTTATATAATTATAAATTTATATATATGGTCTATATATTATTACTTATACATGTATTTTTATTTATATAATTATAAATTTGTAATATTTATTATATATATTATAAAATTATATTCAAATTCATGAATCTTCGAACCAAATCAAACCAAAATATCCAAACTGAATAAAAAAATCTCTGAATTGTAACTAAATTCTCAAACCGTAACATAACGAATTTTCAGGACAAGTCGGTACGGATATTTTCTCCCTTCGGTTCGGGGCCAGAGATTTTATTTTTGAATCTCCGAAATTTCGATTAGGTTTAGAAATTTTCAAATTTTCAAACCGAACCGAACTGTGCATACCCATAATTACTAGAGAATCTATATATTAGCAAAGAAAATATACCAAATTATATCAGCTTTATAATTTAGAACAATTCAAAATGATTCATGCAAATAAATGGACATACACAATTAAGAAATGGAAGCAATATATAATAGCATTTTATACATTACTATGTGAAATTAGAATTCAACAATATATAATAGTATTTTAAATAATATTTTACATATTATTATGTGAAATTAGAATTCAACAATATATAATAGCATTTTACATAATATTTTACTCAAATATTAAAAAATTACAAAAAAAATTTTAAAAAAAATCAAAATTCAAGCGAAACACGTGGCCCTTTGCCTTAACCTCAATCCGTCTTTACTTCTCTGTACACTATTTAGATCCATTTGTTAATATATTTTTTATCTCACGTCATGCATCTCTAAAACTCATAATGACTCTCCTACACCATTATTTTTACCATCTCATAAACTTTCATTGAATAGCGGTGAAAAAGGATTGTTGGGACATGTTCCTGCCACTCTGCCTATTACGTTTAATAAAGCTCCAGCTGTGCAAAATCAAAATGTGCAACTTGTATTCACCCATGCTAATTCAGTGTATGTCATCTAATGCCACCTGCCACATTCTACCTCAATTAACTCCTATACGAGTAACAATGGCACTTGGTAACTAGTACTTTTCCAAACAGCTTACAATATTATAGGCTGTAAATGGGCGTTTCGAATCAAACAAAAGCCACATGGCTCCATTGATCACTACAAGGCACGCTTGATAGCTAAATGATATCATCAACAGCTAAGAATTTATTTCTTGAAAACTTTTTTCTCCTGACTATTCGCTTGGTGCTTGCAATTGCAATTACCTTTAGTAGGTTTGTGCATTAACTAGACATTTCTAATGCCTTTCGTTATAGGCTTTGGATGAAGTTGGATATATGACTCCACCTCCTGATTTTATTGATCATGATAATCCTAATCATGTGTGTCTACTCAAATGTTTTTTTTATGGTCTCAAATATACTCCTCGTCATGGTATAATTGTCTAATTATTGTGATGATTAAATATGAATATCATAAATCTAATGCAAATGCCTCTTTATTTATTTGTCACAAAAATAATGACATCTTATATTGTCTCATATATATGAATGATATTTTACTTAAATAATTCAACTCTACTTGCTACATATGTTACTTTTTTTAAACAATATTTTCAGCTGAAAAGTTTGGAAAAAATGGACTATTTCTTGGGAATGGGAGCTACATGGAAATCAAACAAAATATATGCATGATCTTTTCAAAAGAGCAATATGCATTAGAGTATGCCACTATTAACTATGCAGTTCCTAGTAAGAAATTGACACTTGGTGATAGAGAGCCAATGGACAATTCCACATTGGAAGCAATAAGTTGGAAATAAAGACGAAGAATCGAAGCCATTCTCCAAGGCTTCAGAGAATTTCTTCTATCTGATAGGATTGTTCTTGGTCTTTCATGCTGCTTTGATTTTTGGTTGGTTGGATTTGAAGGGATATGTTGGTGAAATAAAGATAACTGCAAGAGAGGTTGATGGTGTGTTAGGGACATGGCTGAAGGAGCATAGAGACACAAGGCTCAAAGGAAGCATCAAAGAGAAGGATCAAGATTTCATCCATGTTATGATTTCCACCATGGATGATTGCAATGTCTCTTTCCATGAAACTGATGTTATCATTAAGAGCACTTGCTTGTACAGGTAAATTACACCTGTCATCACTAAACTTTGCCAATAATTTTAATATGATCACCAAATAAAAAATTCTTTTAAACTAATCATTAAACTTTAAAATTTTTTTCACCTATTGATCATTAGGCCAAAAAGTGGCCGGATCAGAATACGTGGCATCCTAATTAATACTTTTTGCTGACTAAAACTGTCACATCAGCGACATGTGTTAAAGAAATGTCACATCACTGCCATATCAGTGATACATATTTCGATTCGGCCTAGTGATAAGTCGATAAAAAAATTTAAAGTTTAATGATTAACATGAAAGAATTTTTCGATTTTTTTATCACATTAAAATTATTTGCAAAATTTGAAGATCACAAGTGTAATTTACTTCTTATTCGTAGATGATGTATTCAACCGCTGATTCATTAACGAATTATAGTATTTTCATAAATATAAAAGCTTTAGTTATTATACTTTCAAGTATGCTTATATACATTTGTGATAGAGTATCCATGGAATGCAGATTTTCATTGTGTGTGCATAAACAAAATTAATATTTTAAATCATGTGGCGTATAGACAAAAAAAAATTACCATATAATAGATTCTCCCCTTAAATGTCATTCTCTTATATAGTCTTATCACACAATAGCTTAAGCAAACCATTTTAAGTAATTATCCCTCCTTTTAAGAGGATCCAAACACCTCCAATATTCAAATTGATAGAAAATCTCACAATTACCACCAATATTGCCAACTATAACCAATTAATGGATGCTCTATGAAAGTATGGGATGAGACGAACAAATAATACCACCTAAGTTGATTTTAATGTTTCCATTACTATGAATTATTGTGCCAAGTCCAGTGTGCTCTACTTCTTCATTACTATGATTCGTTAATCAGTCAGCAATTGAATAAATTATCTATGGATATGAGTAAATTACACCTGTGATCATCAAACTTTGCAAATAATTATAATGCGATTACCAAATCGAAACGTTCTTTCATACTAATTATTAAATTTTAAAATTTTTTTATAGACTAATTACCGGGCCAAATCGAAATATGTGTCGCTGATGTGGCAATCTTAGTTAGCAAAAAGTATTGACTAGGATATCATGTGTTTTAATCCTGTCATTTTTTTGGTCCATTGATTAGTCGGTGAAAAAAATTTTAAAGTTTAATAATTAGTTTAAAAAAAAAATCATTTGGTGATCACATTAAAATTATTGACAAAGTTTGATGATCACGGATGTAATTTACCCTACTTATACATATTTAGTATTTTTCTTTTTTCTTGAAAAAATTATGAAACACATCTTATACATATGAAATTAGTATACATTTGGTAGGTTTTAATGAAATATAATATAATTAAATATATTTTTATTATAATATTTAAAGTAAAAATGTGTGTGATTATATTGCATTTTTATGCCTACCAAGTACTAAAGTACCTTTTTGTGCATCTTATAGTTATATTCATCTGGCGGATACCTAAATCAAATATGAGAAAAGATGCATATGCACTAGGTACTTCTTACTGACAATGACCTGTATTTTTATATAGCAAGCATGGAGATATATTAACCCAGTCTTATTATAATTAAAGCAATAATAACTCAAAACTACATATGTTTCTAGTTTAAGGTATATTCCTTCTGGATATGTAGTCTATAATCTTTTTTGTGGTTTAATGTTTGAGACCGATGCTTCTAATCTATCATCAAATGCTGTAAGAGTTTTTTTTTAGATGCAAACAAAATAAGTTGGGGTAATCACTTTAGTTGCGTGTAGAATTAAAATTTTGTGAAATTTATTGGGTATTAGTGCTCTTTGAAGGATAAGAAAGCAACATGTCCATAGGAAATTCGTAATATTTTTTATTTTTTCCATTCCCATTAACAAATAAAGTGTAGAATCTTACAACCAAAAATTATGATCGTTAAATATTAAATTAGTAGTTCAGTGATCGAATATATATGCCTTATTATTCAAAATATGAAGGGAATTTAAATCCTGAAAAATGACAACCAGCATCTTTTAAAGATGTCTAATGTATTATGGCTGGATCTTTTATGGTCATCTTATATAAATGATGCATGATATGCATTACAGTCTGTTTTGGGTGGCTACGATGCTCCGATGATTAACTCTTACATGGGCATTATCTTTGCTATTAAACAACCGAAACGTTCTTAAAAGGCTAAAGATGAGTTAGATATCCGTAAGGCTAAAGATGAGTTAGATATCCGTAGGAAAGCACCAACAAGTGGAAGAGACGCATAAAGTAACTGGTAGACTTCCAAGCTATTGTTAAGGAAACATTGTGACTACACCCTGCTGGGCCACTCTCAGGACCCAGAGAAGCCATGGAGGATTGTACTATAGCCGGCTTCCACATCCTAGCAGGGACTCGCCTTCTTGTGAACCTGTGGAAGTTACACCATGACCCTAGCATTTGGACAAACCCATTGGAATTTCGGCCTGTCAGGTTTCTGAATGAGCAAGTTGGTGTTGATTTCAGGGGTCAGGACTTTGAATATTTACCTTTTGGTTCTGGTAGAAGAATGTGCCCAGGAGTGTCATTCTCACTCCTGATTCTGCACCTGATACTGACGGCTACTTTATGGGTTCGAGTTGGAAACAGTGTCGGATAGTCCATTTGATATGAGTGAGAGTCCTGGAATGACAGTCCTAAAGCAACACCACTGGAGGTTTTCCTCAGGCCTAGACTAACTGCCACACTATGAATGCTCAAGTAGCAAGTAAAACTAGAGACATAATGCATATTAGGGTGTAAATAATTCAGGCCCGGAATGCAATCTTTCTTACATGTAGGATATATATAGTCACTTAATGGGTTTGTACAAGTATTTAAGACCTTCATTCTTGAGCAGTCGTGAACAAATATTGCAAACTGAAAGTAAAGCAGTTGCTAGTATGTATATTTGTATCCCAAGTATTGTTTAACTGTATCGCACATCATAAATTGCTTCATATTTTAACCAGTGATAAGTTGCACAACACATAAAAGCAACAGAGTTACAAGCTAGATAGTTTAGAGAGAATGTCTGGAATGATATAGTTTAGAGAGAACGTCTGGAATGATATAGTTTAGAGAGAACGACTGGAATGACTCAGCCAGGCCTTATTTGCAATTCCAGAAAGTACATCTACTTTGATATATAGAAGTTTCCCTGGAAGCTATCTACATGGTTTCAATCTCACTTTGGCTTCAGGAGGGCTTGACAATAACACCTTCAAAACTCACAGGAAGATGAGCATATCTGATGAGCACTGGCGACAAGTTCAACAACTACAGGAATCAAAATGCTAACAATGGCCATAAAGATGTCCTGTTCAGCATAATACGATATCTCAAGGATGAGCTTGCTTGAAGCCATCAATGGCTATAGGGACATCTGTACTTCTAATGCAGAGTTGCTCATACTCAGTTGACTGACCCCCTTGGGGGCACCTTCCAACAAATTTCAGGCAAACACACCCAGAGAACAACATAATTCCAGATAGAATCCAACTGAATTGCAAATTGGCAAGTGCTCTCGCCCTTAAGTCTGCATCAAGAGATCCACACACAACTGCTCCACGCATGTCATTAGAGCTAGCCTCAGACAACTGTGTAACACAACCCTTAGGTACAAATCCAGGAATCCATAGCATAAATCCCATGATCATAAACCAACACCCTTGAAATACAACAGAAATTGAAAGAACAAGAGCTGCAGGAAAACTGGATGGAAAACAAGTTGCAGCTAAAGCTGATAAAAGAGAGACAAACACTATGAGCTGCAAGAGCCAATGATAATGACCTTCAAGTCCAACATGGTCAGTTGAATGGAAATGGAGCAGGAAAAGTTCTTGACCAAAAACAGAGGACGCAAGGATTCCACTGACCCCAGAAACGATATCAGATGAATGAGTTATCTCTGCAAAAAGGGTGAAACCTGCAAATATTGCAAGATGGAGAAACATAGTTGCGTGTTCAAAGTTGTCAAGCTCGAAAGTAAAGTGGAGGTAATGGAAGTCTAAAAGCTGCATGAAAATTGCGAAGATGGAGAAAGATAAGATAAAGATAAGCTCCAAGTGTTTGAGTCGTAGATGAGGTCCATAAAATGGGTACCAAAACTTTACAATGAAGCTTTTAGAGCCTTTCAGGCAGTAGGCTTTGATAGTGTTGATGATGTGCCATAATCCAAGGAGGATTAAAGCCAAAGCAGGTAAAAAATGCCCAACAAATGTTCCCATGAAAGCTTCTCTTATCAGTATCAATTGAGATAGCCATCTGATGCTTTAAATACCAGAAGCAATTGCAAATACACAATAGCAGAAACTATTTCAAGAAGCAGAACATTTTGGCAATCTATTCAAAACTGAGTGCATGTTGCATGTGTTTCCACGACAAAAAAAAAAACTGAGAAAAGACACGGCACGTAAAAATAGGGGGACATCACAAAAGAAGCATGGTCCCCAGTGAGAGAAATAGGAGTTTGACAGAGTCGCTTGATTCTTAAGACCATGAAATTTTATGAATTTTAAGAATCTAAGTTGCTGATTCATCAACACTGATTTAGTTTAAATTTTAGCAATGTCAAAGTCATAATAATCAATGAACATGAACTCAATTCTTCGATTGATTACTATAGTTAGCTTTCTATTGAACCACCTAGTCATTGTGTTAAGTAGAAAAGACGTGACTCTTCAAGATTCTGAAGGCCATATGATTAACCTATCTGTATGTAGTGGAGAGTGACCTGTCTCCAATAGACTAAGCACAGCAAATAAAATGTTCCCACCTGTCAAAGAAGTTGAAAGCTCAAAATTATCACATTCAATTGAACAGTCATATGACAACAATAATTAAGATTCTGAGTATATATCTTGCTATTGTAGTGATATATAAAAGATGATGTTTATTCGAGTCCAACTCCACTTTAAAAAGTTAAAAAGTTTCACAGCACCAGGAAAAGCAGAATATATGAAGCCTGTCAAAATCATAGAAAAGAAATGCATGGAAAGACTGTAAAAACTATAACGTCCATTATTGGATTAGGGACATTGAAATTATTATACCAATTCAGGCATTTGAACACTAGCCTCTTTCCCCCTTAACTTTCCTATAGGTCATCTAAATATTATTAATGCATAAGAAGAAAATACAGTCATAAGGATGTCAATAAAACATTCAGAGCTCATTTTTCCTCTTGAAATAATATCAAGCCATGCTGAGAATGAAAGAAAATTATCCATTTACCTAGACGAATGAAGCAGAAAAATCCTAGAGCAACCATATGATCCAACAAATGAAGGAACTTTAGGATGTCAGATCCCTAAACATTAAGAGAGAAGCAATCCTGGTGTTTATATTTTCTCTGGTCATGGGTGCATCACTGCAAAACAGAAACAAAGCCGCATAAATGATGCATATGCTAGTTGCATGAATAAGCTTGATGTGGCAAATGACAAAAGCTACCCCGGCTGTGCATATTCCATAGACATAATCAACACATGAAAATATTAGTTCTCGTTCTAAAAACTACACCAAGCATAGAAAATCTAGTTTAATAGAGTCAAGTTTTCTGTTTGCAAACTAAAGGTAGGTCTTTTTTTAATAAAAAGTTCTTAGGATAACCTATTCTTTGAAGAAACTGAAACAGGATAACTAATATCCAAGGATAGTTTAAGCACAATTCAAGCGAATGAGTATTGATAAGTCATCCAGAATATGATGCTGAATAACAAAACCTCTCCCTAGCTGAGATAAATACCATCATATCCAGCAAAAAATAAAGTTGTTTCTCGCCATCAGATTTCCCATTAAGGTTCATTATGCAATCTAGTCAGAATAGATCCACCAAAAAGAGAGAGTACTCTGCAAGCTAAATTAAATTTGAACTGAAATAGATCCAGCAGGAATAATTTCACACGACTACAATCATAGGCAAATAAAAACCTGGTTCATATATGAGCCAGAATGAACATAAACAATAACATGATTGAATGAATAAGAACATAAACGGTAACATGATTGCCTTTTGTTTTTATCTCATACTTGGAAGCATTCATTCAAGATAGTTGATTAGGAACTTTGAATTGACTAATCTTAAATAATCAAAATGTCAAAAGCGATATCATAATATACCACAAAAGGGAAAATAAGGCCTAAGGCATGGATTTGATAAGAAAAAGAGGAAATAAAATGAAGTTAAAAAATAGAAGCCATCTTAATTCTTCCAGGATATACAAAATCATGTGGTTTAGTTTGTTTTCCCTATTACCTTCAATTATATCTGTTGCAATGCTAAATAGTTACTCTGTTTAAATCATGCTTCATATCTTGATTCCAACAAGTTTTAAAATACAAAGTTGTTCAACAAGGAAGCTCAGTGTGTATTTACAAATAAAGAAGAAATTAAAATTAATAACCAAAGATATATATTTTCTAATCTTATGGTAAACCGTCTAAAGATATATATTTTCTAATGAACCACATTCAGCTTTCAGTCCATTGCTGAAAATTTATTAGGAAATGCAGGTTGGTGAGCTAAATCCCTCAAAACTTCTGTAACCGATCATGAAAATATCGGACAAGAATGCCCATCCATGGAAAGCAAAGATGAATCCTTTTAGCACACAATTTCTAATAAAGATTCAATAAAGCAAATAGATTATGAATCACTAGTTCAACAAAAGTCACCAACTTTCCCCATCCCTTCAACCAAAGAAATGTAGGTGCTGTCATCGGGGGTAATGCCTTTGCCAACCATTTCTTTGAGAAGCGCTTCAGCATGTTCTCCTTCCTGGTTTTTGCATAAACCTTGTATGAGGGCATTATAAGTAAGAAGTGTGGGATTGAATCCTATACTCAACATCTCATCTCTAACTTTAAAGGCATCATTCATATCACCTCTCCTACTATACCCACTAATCAGAGTATTGTAACTAATATGATCAGGTTTAATTCCTCTGCCCTTCATCTCTTCAAGAAGCTCACGAGCTTCTTCAACTTTTCCCACCCGACAACGGCCTCTCATTAGGGTATTGTATGTCACTTCATCAGGAATAACTTTTCTTCTATCCATCTCCTTCAACAATGCAAATGCACGATCCATATTCCCATTAGCGCAGTGACCATCAATCAAGGCATTGAACATTATAAGATCTGGAAACAGGCCTTTATGGACTGTCTTTTCAAACAGGTCATCAGCCTCTTTCATTCTATTCTGTTTTCCCAAAACATAAATTAGCGATGTGTAAGTTACCCGTGTAGGCAGAATGCCTTTACTTAACATTTCATCATGAAGGCTAAATGCTTTCTTTGCATTCCCACATCTGCAATATCCATTAATCAAGATATTATAGGTTATTGAATCAGGAACTATCCCATTTTCTACCATATCTTTTATCATACTATCAGCTTCATCCATCTTAGCTTCCATAAACAATGCATGAATCAATAAATTATAAGTAGACACAGTTGGCAATATACCTCTCGCGACCATCTCATCCCTGCAACCAAAAGCCTTCTCCAAATTCCCTTTATTGCAATACCCATCAATCAAGATGTTATAAGTCACAGCATTAGGTAGCAATCCAATTTCTTTCATTTTCTCAAGAATCATAGATGCCTCCTCAAGTCTTCCTTCCTTACACATCCCACTAATAAGTGAACCATAAGTGTATGAATCAGATGCAATCCCCTTACGTTTCATTACATCAAGAATCATTCGAGCACCTTCCACTCTCCCTCTGCAACAATATCCATGAATTATTGTGTTATATGTAACAACATTAGGCTTAATCCCTAAACTCTCCATAAATCCAATAAACTCCTTTGCCTTTTTTAATTTCCCTTCCTTGCACAAAACATTAATCATTATATTAAAAGTGTACACAGTTGACTGAATCCTCAACCTGAACATCTCTGCATACAAAACCCAAGCAGTCTCTGTTCGATTCAACCTCAGAAACAAACTCAACATATTATTACACGTTTCAATCTTAGGAACTAAACCCATTTTCTTCATCATGTCAAAACACTCAAAAGCATCATCACCTCTCTCCATTTCACAACAAACCCTTATCAACAAATCAAAAAGTATACTACTTTTAGTACTTAACCGATCCCGGGAAGTTTTCAGCTCATTAAAAACGTCCTTAATGGTAGCAACTTCACTACCGATGGTTTGTTTCAATAGATGCAAAGTAGGTTTTGGGGATGGTAAACGAGAGATTACTGCAACAGCAAGGCATTTGGTTTTGATATCGAGACGCTTAAATTCAATGTGGGATATGAATTCAAGAGCCAAATCAGGTTTTTTGTATATAGTCAACAGAGAGGTGGAAACAAGGAAGGGCGTCAAGTTGGGAGCAAGGTGTTTGATAAAATGCCACTGAGAAGACTGGATTGACTTGAGCAGATCCTGGTGGGTGGGAAATGTGGAGAAGTTTTCATAGAGTGTCTCCGCCTGTGGGTGGTCGGTGTTTTGGTTTGGAGTTAAAGAGAGAAGAGCAAAGGATTGAGATTTGATTGCGGGGGTAATGGTGGCGGGCTTGAGCTTATTGTGTGCAAGTATTTGAAAATTTAGGACTTTGCCAGGCTTCATATTATTTGGCAAGAAAGTGGGTTTGCTGGGAACTGATTGCACAGAAAGAGAAAGCGCGAGAGACTAGAATGGCGTTAGCTTAGTAGATCTAGTTGCTTCACATTTGCAGAGACAAAAACTCTCTTTTAGTTTTCAGCAGGGCTGGTTTTAGCTTCGATTTGGCCAAGAAATTTCGAAGAATTAAAATTGAATGCAATACACCAAACAGAACAAAAAATTATATTTATTTTTTCTCCAACAACGAGTAATCATATTCACATACTAAAATATTTATAACAAAATTATTTATTTTTCAATTAATTTCTTTTAAGATAAATTATTTTAATATTTTTAAATTTGACGTAATTGCCTTTATTTTTTTCAATTATGAATTTCTTTTTATTCTTTACTCATTCGCATTTTATATTATAGATAAAATATTTAAATATATCCATTAATTATAATAATAATTTCATATTAATATTTTCTTTTTAAAATGCACAAATATGATTCTAAAATAAAAAAAATGAGATAGAGCACTCCTCCGTCCATTATCTTCCTAACACTTTTTATTTTTTATAAATATATTTAAATATTTAAAAATTTATAAAATAATTTTAAATTCAAAAATTATAAATAAAAAATTAATAAAATTCTTCTAAAATGTACTTTATTTTGATATGTTAAAACTTAAAAAATAAATATTTTCATTTTATCATAAGTTATTTGGACATATATTTAATTTTCAAAAATTTTTAAAAATTATTATTTTCACATATAATTTCATCACATGTAAATTTAATTAATTATATATATATACCATAATTCAAATTAATTATTAACTTAATTAATTATATTTTCTTATTCATTTATTAGTAATTTAATTATTTTTAAACTATTTATAATATATTTTATTCAGATAATTTTATCAAATAAAATACTAAAATTTTTCACTATTTATGCAGTTAAAATAATAAAATAATCAAAAATAATTTATATTAAAATTTATATTAACTAGTTTTAAGTAACATATTATATTTTTTATTTAATTTATATTTTTTAAAAATATTTTAATACATAATAAAAATTATTTTAAAATATTTTAACATGTGAAATAATTATAAATTTTCATATTTCACTTTTTTAAAACTATTTTGATATAAATCATAATATAAACCGCATTTAATTATTTATTCTTTTAACTGCATAAATAATGAAAAATTTTAAATTTAATTTTTTTAAATTGAAATTTTATTTAATAAAATTATTTGAAGAAAATATATCATAAATATTTTAAATATGATTAATTTATTAATAAATGAGTAAGAAAATAAAATTAATTAAGTTAATAATTAATTTGGATTAAGGTGTATATATATAATTAATTATTTTATATTTAGTAAAATTATATATGGGAGTAATAATTTTTATAATTTGGTAACTGAATAATAATTTTTAAAAATTTTTGGAAATTAAATTTATATCTAAATAATTTATGATAAATTGAAAAGTAATTATTTTTTATATTTTAACATATTAAAATAAAATACATTTTATAATATTTTTTGAATATTTATTTATAGTTTTAAAATATAAAATAAATTTTTTATGAATTTTTAAATATTTAAATATATTTATAAAAAAAAAAAAAGCGTTAAGGAGATAACATACAAAAGAATATTTTGTCCCATTTTTATGACTTCATAACTATATTTGCGCGTTAAAAAAGTGTCAATATGATATTTTCGCTATAATTCAAAAAATATATTTGAATATTTTCTTTAAATTATCTAACAATCATATACTTAAAATATTAAAATATAATTATAGTTTAGTTCTTCAATTATTATACTTTAATCACGCTTTTCATTAAAATTACTATAAAAAATTAGGGGATATTTGAATCTACTATTGAATTTTAAAAAACGTTAAATATTTGAATCTATTATTGAATTTTAAAAAATGTTAAATATTTTTTGAGTATTTAGGTGACTAATTTAAAATATTATTTTGAAATTTAAAAACAAAATAAATAAATAAATATGATAACTTTTTTTTTATAAAATAGCATTTTTAAAATAAAATTTTTATCCAAATACCCATAAATTAAGATATAATAAAAACATGCATTTCAAAAGTGGTCTTTTTTTTAGGAAATAATTAAATACATTTTAAAAATTTTAAATACACACTCTAAAAATTTTAAATACACTCTATTTATTATTTTGAATGTAATAAAATTACTATAATATCCTCTAAAATCTTTTATTTAATAAAAACTTATGAATATTAAAATTTTTTTCTTATTAAAAAGCATGAACATTAAATGATAAAATACTTTCTCTCTTTATAATATATGTGACACCAAATTAAAAAATAATAATTTATATTCTTGTCCTACAATTTAGAAGAAAAAGAAAATCTTATATCCTTTTAAAATAAATATAATTTTTTGAATTAAAAATTTAATAATATCAAATAAAATAAAGTAAAAAAAATTTATGTCAATTTTTATAAATATAACATTCTAAAATAAAAATAAAAATAAAAATAATACCAATAAATACACACATACACATATATAGAGAGAGAGAGCACCTTTTTAAATTTGTATTATAGATTTTTTTAATTTATTTTACAGATTTTTTAAAATTTGAGTGAATTTTTTTTTGAATTTGTGTTATAATTTAAAGAGGGAGAGCACTTTTTTAATTTGTATTATATATATTTTTAATTTATTTTATAATTTTTTTTAAATTTATGTTATAATCTTATTTTATTTTTGTTTGATGTTATATACATATAGAGAGCACTTTTTTTTAATTTGTATTATAGATTTTTTGAATTTATTTTACATATTTTTTTTTTTTAATTTGAGGAATTTTTTCAATTTGTGTTATAATTTTATCTTTTTTATTTGATGTTATATATATAGAGAAAAAAAAAAAACTTTAACATTTAATGATTTTGAGAGAGGGAGTGTGTATTCTACCATTTAATATTCATAATTAAGAAAAAAATATTTAATATTTTATTAAGGAAATTTTTTTAAAGAGTATTATAATAATTTTATTATATCTAGAAAAATAAATGGAGCATTTAAAATGTATTTAACCGCTCCCTTTCTTTAAAATATAACTTTTATCAAACTATAATTTTTTTACTCGAGACAAAATAAACACAGTTTAATAAAGACAATTTAACCGCGATAATTTTCTAAGATATAGACATAGACAAAGTGCTCATTTGTTATTAAAATATAATATAATTTAGTCTTTCAATTATTATACTTTAATCTCTTAAAATTTTATAATTTTTATTAAAATTATTTTAGAGACTAATCCCTTATTTAGTATGAATAAATTTCATAAAATTTTATAAAATTTATTTATAAATTTATAATTTTGTGTCATTTACGTTATATTTAGTTTAATTTTAACAAGAAGTTCATTTTATTTTTAAATTAATTTCAAGTATAATTTATTTATAAATGAATTCTCATATTTAATATATTAAATAATAAATATAAAATTCATTCCAAATAAAATAAATATTATATTTGGTATAATTTTAAAATTTATTTTAATATTTTACTGATAAAAAATATCCCTATAAGTGTATTATATTTACTTATTATATTTTTAAAAATTTTATATTACATTAATGAAAATATAATTATTTAAAACTTAATTTAATATTTATCAATAATATTTTTTATATATACTATTTTTTTCAAAAATAAAATATAATTTTTGCTATAAATAATTAAATTTATTAAGGATTTTATATTTGTAAAAAAATTTGAAGAAAAAATAATTATAGAGTATAAAGTAAAAAAAATACAATAAAACTAAAAAGTTATAAGATATAAATTAAAATAAAAAAAAATAAATAAAAAAAAAGAAAAAAATAAAACATGAAGGGATCATAATAAAAAAAAATTTGCAGAAATATTTAAAAAAAATATGAAGTCAAACAAAGGCTCAACTTTATAAGCATGACCCATATTTAATAGAAAAATTAATAAAAAAATAAAAATAAAAACAAACAAATTAAAATTAAAATAAATAATGTCAAACAAATAAAAGTGTCAAAATCATAACCGATTCATTTTTGTTCATCAAATCTAAAAAATAAAATATTAAAGTTAATAAGGTAGTTTAGTCTTATAAAATTTATTAATTTAAAATTATATAATTCATTTAAAAATACTAATTATTTTGATAGGATTTTGATTAATCATTTTCAATTTTACATATTTAATTATTTAAAATTCTAAATGGATTTAAATTTAAAACAAACAAACAACTGTAGATTTTATAAAATTTATTTATACCAAATAAAGAATTAAAATTCCAAATAATTAAATTTATAAAATTAAAAATAATTAAATTAAATTCTATTAAAATAGTTGATATTTTTAAATAAATTATATAATTTTAAATCAATAAATTTTAGAAAACTAAAATATACTTGTTAACTTTAATATTTTACTCTTTTTTTATTAATTGATTATTTCAAATTCTTTTCGGAAATGACTCCCTTTTTTTTCTTTTTTTTTTTTAAATATATGCAATTTTTTTTTAAGGACATATTTATTTTTATAAAATTTATTTTTTAATTTTTATTAAATATTTGCTTAATTATTTTTATTTATATTTATTTTCATATTAAAATAAAAATATTATTTTTTTATTATTTTATTTTAATAATTTAATAATTTTTTAATTCTATGTTAGAAAATATAAATTATAAATATTTTAAACTGGTAGTTTTTTTTTAATTGTATTTAATTAGTCGTAATAAATAACGTTAAATTTTCATTTTTATAATTTATCCATTTTAATCACTATAAAAACTAAGTCCTTTTAATATAAATTCAAAAAAAAATTAATTATCTAATTATTTCAATTACTTTTATTTTTTAATTTAATTATAACTTAAAATTTCAACTCGAATCTCATTTTTTTTAAATATAAGTTATATATTGTGATTAAATAATTTTAAATAATCTAAAATAATTTATCCTAATTTATCCTCTTAAAATAAATACAGTTATTAAATTTTAACTGTCTAAATTCTTCAATATCAATATAAATATATAACTATTTTCACAAATTTTTCTCCAAATAATTTTAGAATAAATTTAAATCTACTTACTAAAAATTTGTCGGAAATCTATGACTGTTCAAATTTTTTTTGTCCCGATTTTGGTCTATGATCAGGGCAAAATCAGTGTCATTAGAAAGCTAATGAAAAGAGGAGTTTAACAAAATTGGAGTCACTGGAATTAACCGAAATCTGTCATAGAAGGTCCAGTAGTTTCATTTTTCGATCTTATTTTCCAGTGAACTTTAGGTGGCAAGTTAGGTATAAAAAAAAATATATATATATAGAATTAAAACAAAATCATAGAAACAAGAATCAGTCAATTTGGAGTTCAAATAAGAGAGTTATGTCTAATTGAAATTTTTGACCAATATGATTATGGAAACTATTTTGAACAAAAATAACTCCTTACCTAGTTATCGGGATTGAGCAAAATTGATGTTTATAAACTCTCCTTATGGTAGGCTACACGATGACATTGGAGGTGTCGATCACCTCCCTCTGATTTAGCATAAATCGGAGCCGGAAGTAATCATCTCCTCTTCTTCTTCTTCTTCTTCTTAGTCTTCTTCTTTCTTCCCTTCTTTTTCAAGTTTCCAGAAGATTAAAATCGTTTGGCAGCTAATTTGAAGCTTGGCAGTCTCAAGTTGTTTTTTTTTTTAATTTGTATAAAATTTATTTTAAGTCCAAAAATTATAAATAAATAGTCAATAAAATTCTTATAAAATATACTTCATTTTAACATATTAAAATTTTGAAAAATAATATCTTTCAAATTTAATAAATATTATTTAAATATATAAATATAAATTTAATTTTTAAAAATTCTTAAAATAATAATAATAATAATTTATTTAATTAAATAAATGAGTATAAAATTATATTATTAAATAATAACACATAATAATATGATATTAATTAAAATTAAAATTAATTTTGAAAATACCTTTCCTTTTTACTTTTTAAATATTTATTTTTTTAAAATATAATAAATCCTAAAAAAATTTTATATTTATAATTTTAATTAAATATTCATAAAATAATTATTATTTAGAAATAAAATATGATTTTTTTAAAATATTTTAAAAATATAAATATTACAAAATTAGTATATATCAAATTAAAAATTTCAATATAATATAATAAGATTCTCGTCTTGAATCTTAAAAAATATAAAATATAATACTAAATCATTATGATCTAATATTATCGAATATCATGCTCAACACTATCTCTCCTTTAATATTAAAATAATACATATTAAATGAGTGTTTGGTAAAAAAATTTAATACAGCTGTTGGCATTTTAATTTTCAAACAGCTGTATCATATTTATTTGATTATTAATAACTATTAGTTGTTAGGTATTTAAATATCAACTGTTTAGAAAAATTATAATTTAGAGTTTTTTTTTGAAAAATTCATATTTATTTAAATAAAGAAACAAAATTATTATTTTAAAAATAATATTTAAATAAAATATTAATATTTATTTTTAATAGTTATTAAATATATTAACAGTTAACAACTAATAATAAACTTATCAAATATTTACGATAATCAGTTATTATGTAATAACCACTAGCTATTAGTTATTGGCTAACAGCTATAACAACAATTAACAGCTAACAACTGATACAAACAATTAAATCAAATGGGTTCTAAATAAAAAAACCCAAACTGCCAACTTCTTCCCGATCTTTCCTATAATTTCCTTTATGAAAACCATCATTTAATTAGGTGAAATATTTTTTTTTTAAGGAAATTAGATGAAAGTGATATTGATTCAATTGTTTTTGCTTTTACCATTAATGTCTATTTTTAAAATCATCTTTTTTTACTATAATGCATGATTAAGCACATAAAATACTTTTAATTCAATAATCGAAATTAAAGTTATATTATAAAATGATGAATAAGAGTATTATTTTATATACTATGATAAATTTTAATTATATATTGTTAATAATTTTAATATTACATATAAAATATATTAATAAAAATAATTATATATTTTAATTTAATACATAATTAATTATGTGAATGGATATAAATATTAAAATATTTAAAAACTAAAATAAAAAATAAGTATTTTCATAATTAATTAAGGGAAAATTATTATTTAATCATGTTTCAAAAATAAAAAATTAGATGAGAAAGAGAATGTGAGAATTTTTTTTTTTTTTTTTATTTGAAGATGAGAGAATGGAATTTAGTGCAGGGAGAATGTGAGACGTCCATTGATATTGACAAATTTTATATGTGAAATGAAAATTTCGTAACAACTGGGGCATAATTATAATGTTTCAAAAACTGAAGGACCATCTTCGTAAACCGACATTATTCTAAAGACAATCCCTATTCCCAATCCACCAAGGCAAATACATATCGATTCCTTTAACTCGTTCATTCAACTCATTGCCAACTCACCGTCTCTCTCCGAGCATCAATCAACCAAAATACAGAGAAAGTTTCCACAAAAGAACACAAAGAGCTCAGAAACAATGTCCTACGATGACGTAGAGATAGAAGACATGGAATGGAACGAGCATTTACAAGCCTACACATATCCGTGTCCTTGCGGCGACCTATTTCAAATCACCAAGGAGGATCTCCGTCTCGGCGAGGAAATCGCCCGGTGTCCTAGCTGCTCCCTCTACATAACCGTCATCTACAACATGGAAGATTTCCTGGGTGACGATGATAAATCGAAGAATAAGAAGAAGAATATTGAGTCTCCAAAGCAGCAAACTATTGCCGTCGCTTAAATCTGGAATGGGAGGTTTTCACTTCTTAATTAATTGTTTACTGTCTTTTTTGAGTTTTTGCGGGTTGAGAGGTTAATTGCTTAGAGTCATAAATAATTTGATGTTATCAGTCCCAGTTTTGGTCATGGCGATACAGTTAAGGATTTATAAACACAAGATTGATTATAGTTTGAACTGAGAAATTCAATATATATATATATCGTTTGCTTTTGCTTATTTTAATTATTAGGTCATAAATATTTGTTCTTCAGTATACGATTTTTTTTTTTTTTGGGGTAAATTTGGCTTCCACTAGGGCTTGGACTCGATGCCCTTCAGCAGTGTTCACAACCCCATTAACAATTGTTGCTCATTGGTTGGATTCTGTTCTTTAATATACGGATTTTGAGTTTTTTTTTTTTTTTGGGTTCATGATGTGGCTATGAGCCCCAAAAAAGCTAAATAACACCTCTCATATAGTCTCCAAAAATGTATGGATCCCTAGCTTGAGCAAGAGGACATAATTAGAAGACTTTGTGGCCCTAGCTTGAGCAGGAGGACAGTTTTTATCTTGACCTGCCAATCATTTGGCATCGGAGTTTGAGGTTCTTTATTATATGGAATTTGGTTATTTAGGTTGTTGGTGGTTGGAATGTATCTGGTTCTTAATGTGAAGCTTTAAACTGTGGGTGGAAGCTATTAAAAGAGTACGAGAAAGATGTATTCTGCAAAGATATTTGGAAATGTGGCATGAAGTAGGCATTTTGCAAAAAGATGTGTTCATGAAAATATTGGAAAATATGAGAATGAGAAAATGGGAATTATTGACCTCTTGGCTTTTTTTTTTATTTTTTTATTTTTTTATTTTTTTATTTTTTATTTTTTATAATGATCTGTGGAGAGTAGAGTGTTGGAAATCTTGGGTTGATTGACATTCTATTAGTTATCATTAATTTTTTTCCACTTGTGTTCAATTCTCTAATTGTGTCATGTAGTGTAGTCATTATAAAGTTCTTTAAATTGTGGTTCATAGTCAAAAACCATTTGAGGCAGCTATCTGTAGTTGTAATCCATTTAGTGATTAGTTCAATGGAATATACATCAACCATTTGTGATTTTGTACCTCTTGCTCTTTCCCTTGCAAAATGAATATCTTCTGGTGAAAAGGCTAATTATCTGAAGAATAATAGATGGATGAGGGGATTTGAAATCTTGCAATAACATTGAAATTTAGAAGTAATTTTGTGATGAAATGCTGAGAGATGAGCTTCTATATGTCCAGAGAGCAGTAGCACCTTGAATCACGGGAAGCTGTCACATATTACTGGAAGGATGTGTTAATGATTACATTTGTTTGGATTGATTGGTTGTGAAGGGGAAAAAGTAGGATGGTTTTGTTGCATTTTTTATTTTTATTTTTTGGACATTTAAATATGAAAAGTGAAGATAAGAGATGAGTTTAATCCTTGTTTTTCCCTATATTTCATTTCTCATAGAAAGCAAAGTCCACTGTAGAGATGAGATCAGTGTGCTAATTTTATTTTCTCAGCCTATAACCAAATAACAGGATAAACTCTTTTTGTAGATTATTACATTTTTACTTTTATAATTTCTCTATATTCCAGTCTGATAATTTTGTTTTAGGTAAAATAAATTTTACTTTGTTTTTTTTCTTCCGCATTTATCATTCTTGCAAAACTAGTTTTAGATATTGTTGCCTTTTCTTGTAGTTGTGCTTTTTGTAACAAATCACTTGGCAGGTTTTTGGTTTTGTTTTTCCTCTACTATTTGTACTCAACATTTGCAAGGACGGAGAGTAATGTAACAGACAACTGAAGCAAAGCTACAATAGCATAATCTGCCATGTGAGGCAAACTATTAGAGCACAGCTTTGCAAGTCTGTTGTTGATAAGTTGATACATCATTAAATGGGATTATTTTTATTGCAGCAGACTTTTGATGTTTTGTCCAATACCATTAATTTATTACTTTTGTTACAGTTGATAATTTATTAGTTTTTTTTTTTATCAACTATAAAGCCTCATTCAAAGATCATGATTTAGTTGAAAAAGCTGCAATGAGGTTCTGGGCTATTTGGTTTGCTCGAAATCAAATGGCTTTCTCAAAGAAGGAAATTCCAAAAGGAAAAAGCCTGGCGGTAGCGATGGGTATTTTGCAACATTAGCAGGAAGCTCTGGTTGGTCCACCAGGTCATGCGAGAAACAATGCCGAGCATAAATGGATGCTTTAAAGCAAATTCAGATGCAGAGTTGTTTAGTGATGGATCTATTGACCTGGGTTTTGATATTAGAAATGAGAAAGGTGAAGTAATCCTAGCTGGTTCTAGGAGGAAGAAGATGAGATGTAATGCGCTGCTAGCTGAATCTTTAGCAATGAAATTCACTATGGAATCAGCATTACAGGCGGGTCTGCAGAGAGTAATTTGGAATCTGATAGCCTGTTGCCGGTGGAGGCACTACAGAAGGCTGCTATTGACCCCAACCAGGATGTCATCATTCGAGACTGCCCTGAATATAGGAAATTGTTTAATTTTAGTTCTTCAGTTAGTTATCGTGTAGCAAATATAGCTGCCCATTGCTTAGCTCATCACTACAGCTCTGCAAATGATGAGTTCGTTTGGGTAGAAGTTCCAAGTATTTGTTTAGACTTTGTTATGAACGATGTAGCTGAGCCTCTTAGGGGTTTGATGTATGAAGCTCGTTTTGGTTCTAAAAAAAAAAAGGCCTACAAAGTCACATTAATAAGGCCTATAGATTATTATGTAAATTATAGTTCCAAGTTTCAACCAATCTTTAACCTTGCCTTTGATCTTCTATTGAAATTCATTTGGTCACCACTATTTAGTTTTAAGTTGCTTCAGAAATTTAAAAAATTTAGCATTTATATTATTGAATTTTTAAATTTTCAGGATTTAATTTTTTAATGGGTTCAAAACAAAAGGAAACGAAAGTGACGAGATCATATAGGGTATGAATAGTGGAATTGAGATTGTGAATTTCAGTTTTAATTTCAATTCTCATCAATAAGAGTTAAAATTGTAATCTTGATAGTTATGTTGAATAAATGATTAAAATTACAATTCCATAAAAATTAATATTAGCAGTGGACTCCATTTGATGATGGTGGTGTTAGCTGGCGATCGTGGCTGCAATGGTGATGATAACCAACCGATGATGATGGTGGAGGTAAAGAGGCGTTGATGTGGTAGCAAAGTATCGAAGATGGTGGTGGTGGTAAAGTGGCGTTGATGTGGTGATAAAGTGCCGATGATAATGGTAGCGGTAAGGTGACATTAATCTGATAATAAAGTGATGTTGATAATTATAAAATTATTTTTTAATTATATTATAATTTTATAAAATTATGAGTATAATTTTAATTTCAATTCATTTAAACGATTAATTAAATTATATAGTTAATTAAAAAAAATTGTTGAATTAGATCTAATTACAAAAGGAAAAATAATCTTAAATATAGCATTTTTAAAATTTTATGACAAGTTCTTAATTTTAACAATTTTATATAGTAAATTTGAAATCTGTATAATTATATCATAATGTGGTGTATTCGAATTTGTTAATTTTGTTATACACATCATTGATAAAAATTAATATAATAAAACATTTTATTTTGCATAATTTTGGACTTGATTATATTCATTAATTAAAAAAATAAATAAAGTTAGACATCTCATCAACAAATTGAGGTTTAATTCCCTTTAAATTTTGATAGGAGGTAAAACTGTAAAAATTGATAGTTACTATTTAAAATTTCCAAAATTAGCAATTATTCATATAGGAAATCACAAATTTTTAGTATGAATATTCATATAATTGTAATTATTTTAATTTTAATTAAATAGTTTTAATATTCATATAATTTTAATTTTAATTTAATTATTTAAAAAAAAACAGGTCGAGACTGAATCTAGACAATGAAGATGCACCACCATCACCTAAAATCAAGAGCATCACTGTAACATCCTAACAGCGTTAGTAGGAGAGTTTCATATTCACAGTGAATAAGAAAGTTAACTGTTTTATATTGTTGAGTTAGTTATTATCTAAATAATTTAAATTAATTATTTTAAATCAAAATTTAGTTATAAAAGTCTAAATTATTTGAAGTTAATTTCGATTCATACAGTTACAATTACTGTCACCTACAATCAAAAGCATCCCATCACCTACAATAAAAACATCACCGCCGTTTCTGGCCATTATGTACCCAAAACCAGGCACGACTGTCATCACACCAATCCCATACGGTCACTAAAAATATAAATTTCAAATAAAATAAAAAAATATATTTACAATTACATATTTGAAGGGTTTTATAAATATATAATTGATTCGTAAGATAATTTTTATATTTTTTCTAATTAATTAATGTATTCGTATTAAAAATCTTAATATTTTATTTTATTTTTTTACATTTTTTTGGTTGTATGAATATTGATATTAGATGTAATTAATCTTAAAATTTGGTACTTGAAATATTGAATTTAATACTAATTTTTTTTTTACCCTATTTATTAATAATAAAACGCTCCAACATAATAATAATGACAAAAAAGTAAAAATAAAAAATTGAATCAATTGATTTGAATTATTTTTATTATCCATTATAGTTTTAGATTATTTTTATTTATTTATTATGAATCATATATTACTTATAAATATTCATAATATTATTTTTGTCATGACATATGCAATCGAATTTAATAAATCATATATTATATTATAATTTTTGTATAATGTAAGAAAATAATACTGACTTATTTAATAATTTAAAAATACTTGAAATTCTATTTAGATCTATCCAACTTATATGATAATAATAGATTAATTCTTAAATTTTTATATAAGATATGTATATGATTGTAATTTCTTATTTGATATAAAATTTTAATTAACATTGGTGATATTTGATCTAATGTCCATTCATAAATAAAAAATATTATGATAATTTATATATATATTTATTAAGTTTATGATTTTAGTTTTTGATAATATAATGCTTAATAAAATATTATGAGATATATTTTTAAATTTTTTATAATTTTATCTATTTAAAAAATAATGAGAAATATAATTCATTACATATTTTACTTTTATTTTTTTAATTTACTTTTAATAATAAATTTTCTTATATATATATATATATATATATTTATTTATTTATATATTGATGAGCTAAAATTTTATAATATTATTAAATAAATAAATAAATAAATATTTTTTGTGTTATTTTTTTATATTAGTAAATAATATATATAATTTATTATAATATAAAATACATATAAATTGAAAAATAAAGCTACCACGTGCAAGACATATATTTCAAAAATTAGTAAACTTAAAATTCCACCATATTTCCAATATTAAAATTATTGATATTTAAAAAAAAAAAAAGAAACATGAATAATTTAATTTTAAGAAGAGTGTTTTTTTTTTTTTTTAATAAAAGGTAAAAGAATAAATAAAAACAACTGAACAAGTTTCTTCAAATTTTATTTTCCGGCAAAACCAACAAAGAAGGCAAAGTAGGTGATGCCAAATACAGAGTAAAAGGAGATGCAAATCCACAGCAACACAAATTATGATGCAAGGACTCCATCATCAACAACAACAACTCGCTGCTCTTCTTTCTGTTGCTCTCCCCACCGACGACTCCGCTTCCGCTTCTTCTTCTTCAGCAACCGCTACCCCCACCACCAGCACCAGCACCACCGCCAGCGCCTCAACCTCAACACCTGCCTCCGCCGCAACCACAAAAACTTCCAACTCGGATGACGATGACTCATCTCGACTCGCCGCCATTAACTCGCTCCACCGCGCAATTCTCTTCCCTCCTAACTCTCTCCTCGTTGCTCACTCTGCTTCTTTCCTTTCTCAGGGATTCTCTCAGCTCCTTTCTGACAAGTATGGCTTAATTTCCATTATTGCAATATCAATTCATTACGAGTTTCTGCTGATTTTACTGTTGGAAAGAAGACATTTTTACATTTTGTTCAATGACTGATTTTACAATTGTACTGTGTCTATCATTTTGTAGGGATTGTTTTGCATTTGATTTGTTTTGAGAATTTACATTTACAAGTTTATCTTTATATATTTGATTCAGGTCATATCCAGTGAGGCAGGCTGCTGCTACTGCATATGGAGCTCTCTGTGCTGTGCTTTGTTCAATTCTTATTGGATCAAATGGAAGGCAGAACCACGTTATGCTTAGAAGTCTGGTTGATCGGTTCATTGGTTGGGCTTTGCCATTGCTTAGTAATGTTAGTGCTGGTGATGATGCCACAGAACTTGCAGTGGAAGGCCTACGTGAGTTTCTTGGTGTTGGAGATGTTGTGGGGATTGAGAGATATGTTTTGCCAATCCTTAAAGCTTCCCAAGGACTTCTGGAGGATGAGGGAACCTCCTTGAATTTATTGCACCGGCTTCTGAGTGTTTTATCTTTAATTTCTTTGAAGTTCTCTAGAATTTTCCAACCTCATTTTCTTGATGTTGTTGATGTTCTTCTTGGTTGGGTTTTGGTACCAGATCTTGCAGAATCAGATAGAAGAATTATTTTGGATAGTTTCTTGCAATTTCAGAAATATTGGGTGGGAAATCTGCAATTTTCTCTAGGATTATTGTCAAAGTTCTTGGGGAACATGAATGTATTGCTGCAGGATGACAGTCAGGGAACTCCATCCGATTTTCGAAGGTTGCTTGCATTGCTTTCTTGTTTTTCAACTGTATTGCAGTCCACTGCTTCTGGATTGCTTGAAATGAATCTGCTCGAACAAATTAGTGAATCTCTTAGCGAAATGCTTCCTCAGTTGTTGGTTTGCTTATCTTTAGTTGGAAGGAAGTTTGGGTGGTCAAAATGGATTGGTGACTCATGGAGGTGCTTGACTCTCTTGGCAGAAATATTATGTGAAAGGTTTTCTACTTTCTATCCCCGTACAGTTGATATCCTATTTCAAAGCCTGGATATGAATAGCACCATTCAAACCAGAGCTGACAAGATTACCTCCTTTCAAGTTCATGGGGTTTTAAAGACTAATCTTCAGTTATTATCTCTGCAAAAACATGGCCTCCATTCATTGTCTGTACAGAAAATCATACAGTTTGATGCACCAATATCTCAGCTGCGTTTGCATCCAAATCATTTGGTGGCTGGAAGCTCTGCTGCCACTTACGTTTTCTTGCTTCAACACGGGAATGATGAAGTTGTTCAACAGGCAATGACTGTGTTGCTAGAAGAGTTGGAGCTGTTAAGGGACATGCTAAAAAAAACTCTCGATCTTGGATATGGTGCGAAAAGTGTTGCAGGTTCTAAATCCTATTCAAAAGTTGAGCTTTTTGCATTGATGAATTTTGATCTAAAAGTTCTGTTAACTTGTGTTTCCTTGGGTGGGATAAACAATTTGATTAGCCAACCAGATGTTGCTTCTATCTATCTGAAGAGGTCAGAAAAATTGACATCTTTTCTTGCTGAGAAATTGGATCCTTTTGTTTTACCTATTCAGGGCTATGTGGAGTCGCAAGTAAATGTTATCAAGACAATGGACAGGCTATCTGCAGTTGAATTCTTGAGCAAGTGCTGTCTAAGAAGTCAGTCTAACAAGATAGCTTCTGTAGATGTTGCTGATGAAAAAGCCCATAATGACAGCTTCAGGGTTGTGCATTCTACTATTGTTGTGGAGCATCTGAGAAAATACACTGTGATTCTTGTTAAATCTCTACATGTTCTTTCTCCTCTTGCGGTTAAGGTAGTAGCCCTAGAATGGATCCAAAGATTCTCTGAGAATCTTATTCCTATTTATGAGAATTCAAACGCAAACGCTGTTTTTTATGAGGCATTTGGATACATTGCTAGTATTGGAAATATTATTTTTTCAGTACTTGATGCTGCATTTGACAGGGAGCCAAAAGTGAGGTCACATGTGGCTTTAGTTTTGGAGCTGCTTTTGCAAGCAAGGCTCATTGGTCCTATGTTTCTCCATTCCATAGCTGAAGTGGTCATAGAAAAACTCAGTGATCCAGATATTGAAATAAAAGATGCATTTGTTAGACTGCTTTCCCATGTTGTACCTACAGCAATGTATGTTTGTGGTTTACATGGTTGTGGAACATTAATCAAATCTAGGTCCAATGTGCTTATGTTAGGAAACAGTTCTAATTTGCACTGGAAACAAGTATTTGCCCTGAAGCAGCTTCGACAACAACTTAATTCACAGCAACTTGTTTCCATTTTGAGTTACATATCCCAAAGATGGAAAGTACCACTTTCTTCTTGGATCCAACGGCTCATTCACAGCCGTCAGAATTCAAAAGACCTTGTCATAGGTCAACTTGAGGAAACACAAAAATTTGGTGCCAATGTTCTATGGATGGACATAAAAGTGGATGAAGATATTCTGGAAAGAATTTGCTCAGTCAATAATTTGGCCGGTGCTTGGTGGGCTATACATGAAGCAGCTAGATATTGTATTTCTACACGCCTTCGGACTAATCTTGGTGGGCCCACCCAAACATTTGCAGCATTGGAAAGAATGCTTTTGAACATTGCACATGTGCTACAGCTTGATATTGAGCAAAATGATGGAAACCTGAGTATAATTGGCTCTTCTGGTGCTCATTTGTTACCAATGAGGTTAGTATTGGATTTTGTTGAGGGCCTAAAGAAGAATGTATACAATGCATATGAAGGATCAGCTATTTTACCGTCTGCTACGCACCAAAGTTCCTTGTTCTTTCGAGCAAATAAGAAGGTCTGTGAGGAGTGGTTTTCTCGTATATGTGAGCCAATGATGAATGCTGGGCTAGCACTACAATGTCATGATGCTTCGATTCAATATTGTATCTTGCGTTTACAGGAGCTCAAGAATCTTTTGGCTTCATCTTTAAAGGACAAGTCTAGGTCACAAGTGTCTGAGAATCTTCATAATATCAGGGATAGATTTTCTGGAGACATTTTGAGAGTTTTACGGCACATGGCATTGGCTCTGTGTAAGAGTCATGAACCAGAGGCTTTGGTTGGTCTTCAACAATGGGCTTCAATGACATTTTCGTCCTTGCTTCTGGATGAGAACCAGTCTCTAAATCACAGCGGTGGCATATCAGGCCCTTTTTCATGGATCACTGGTCTGGTATATCAGGCTGACGGCCAGTATGAAAGAGCCGCTGCTCACTTCACTCACTTGTTACAAAATGAGGAGTCACTCAGCTCTATGGGTTCTGATGGTGTACAATTTGCTATTGCACGTATCATTGAGAGTTATACTGCTGTATCTGATTGGAGGTCTCTAGAATCCTGGTTATTAGAGTTACAAACACTTCGTTCTAAACATGCTGGAAAGAGTTATTCTGGTGCTTTAACTACAGCTGGCAATGAAATCAATGCAATTCATGCCCTGGCACGCTTTGATGAGGGTGATTTTCAGGCAGCTTGGGCATACTTAGATTTGACTCCTAAAAGTAGCTCTGAACTCACACTTGATCCTAAACTGGCCTTGCAGAGAAGTGAGCAGATGCTTTTACAAGCAATGCTGCTCTTCCTTGAAGGGAAGGCAGACAAGGTGCCGCATGAAATACATAAGTCCAACTCAATGCTGGATGAAATATTGTCTGTTTTGCCTCTTGATTCTTTAACAGAAGCAGCACCACTTGCTAGTCAGTTGCACTGCATCTTTGTATTTGAAGAATGTCACAAGCTTTCGGGCCACCTGGTGAAATCCAAGCAAAACCAATCAATATTAAATTCTTATATTGAGTCAGTCCAGTCTGTTATGAACAGAGTTCATCAAGACTGTAATCCATGGTTAAAAGTTCTTCGGGTTTATCGAACCAATTTTCCAACTTCTCCAGTCACTTTAAAGCTCTGCATGAGTTTGTCAAGTTTAGCCCGTAAACAGGGAAACCTAATGTTAGCAAGCCGTCTGAACAACTATCTCAGGGGCCATGTGTTGAGTTGCTCTGAGCAGAGAAATTGTGATTTCTTATTGTCAAATTTGCAATACGAGGACTTCCTGCTCATGTATGCAGAAAACAAGTTTGAAGATGCATTTTCTAATCTTTGGTCATTTATCCGTCCTTGCATGGTTTCTTCTTCGTCTATAGTTTCTGATTCGGATGATAATATTTTGAAAGCAAAGGCATGCTTGAAACTTTCAGGTTGGTTGAGAAGGGATTATCCGGATCTGAATTTGGCAAATATTGTTCACAAGATGCAAGCAGAGTTCAGTGTTGATGATGCTTCTTTGCTTAGCGGTGGGGGGCCACCAGCCAATATCGGGAACTTCAACATTAAACCAAGTCTGGGTGTTATTATTGAGGAAATTGTGGGTACAGCTACAAAATTGTCTACAAAACTTTGTTCCACAATGGGCAAATCATGGATTTCTTATGCTTCTTGGTGCTTCAGTCAGGCCAGAGACTCTTTCTTTGGCCCACGTGAAACTGTTCTTCACTCATGCTCTTTTTCTTCTCTACTTCTTCCAGAAGTTCTGCCTGAAAGATTCAAGTGGACTGAAGATGAGAGAACCAGAGTGCAGTATGTGATAGAGCAACTTTTCAAGAATGAGGGTGACACTTTCAATGGTGAAGGGGGAGAGTGGAAACTTTGGTCGAGAAATAACAACCTGGTGGAGGGTTTGGTGCAGCAAGCAGTGGATATAATTGAAGCTACGGCTGGGGCACCTGGTGCAGAAAACTCCAATGGTGAGCCCCTTTCTGTTACTCTTGCATCTCAGTTGCAATCCTTCCTATGTGCAAAGGCTGGCCTAGAAGAAACAGATCTTTCATCCGCGCTTGATGATTTAGTTAATGTTTGGTGGTCTTTGAGGAGAAGACGAGTGTCTCTCTTTGGGTATGCAGCTCTTGGTTTCATGCAATACCTTACATATTCATCTACAAAATTTTCTGATTGTCAGTTGGCTGGCTCTGTGTGCGAGGCAGTAAAACAAGAAACTGGTAGCTATATTTTGAGGGCCACCTTGTATGTACTACACATCTTCCTTAATTATGGAGTTGAGTTGAAAGATACAATTGAACATGCTCTTTCAACAATTCCTCTGTTGCCATGGCAGGTGAGACCCCCTCTATATATCAAATATGCACTCACATCCACAGATATTTCAAATCTTTATCTTTTCTTTATCCTTCATTTTTTTTGGTTGATGCAATGACTTGCATATTCTTCTTCTTCTTCTACTGCTTTTGGCAGGAAGTCACTCCCCAGTTGTTTGCACGTTTAAGTTCTCATCCTGAGCAACTGGTTCGGAAGCAACTGGAGGGCTTACTATTGATGTTGGCTAAGCAATCTCCTTGGTCCATCGTGTACCCAACTCTAGTTGATGTAAAAGCTAATGAGGCGCAACCTTCAGAGGAGCTTCAACACATACTGGGTTGTTTGGTAATAGAAATTACTGCAATATGATTAGGCACCTATAGCATCATTTTTGTATCTATTTGATGATGTGAAATTAGGTGCTTACCTTCTCTTTTGACTGTAGTGGAATCCTATTTTGAATCTTCCATCCTTAGTGACATCTTAATTGCTTGATACTATGCTTTTAGGTTGTGACCTGGAAAATCTGTTGATAGTGACTAGATATGCTACAATGTGCTTTCACCATTGAACTCATTTGCATTTGTCCAGAATCAAATTCAAGTACCTAAATAAGTTTAGTTATCTGAGAATATCTGCAATTTATCATTTATTTACAAGCCATTATATTTTGGAAGTCAAGTGTATCCAAAGTTAGAGTTGGGAATATTTACTCTTAGCTGATAAGGGTCTTGACTCTTGAGAAATGATGCGGAATGATAATTTCAAATAACAACTTTTGTGAAATACACAGTTCTAATATTCATTAATGCTGCTCTGCACTCTGTAAAATGCTTGTGTGATAATATTTGAAGCATCTTGCTTTAATTTTTCACTTTATTTTTATATTTTTTACTCAACACTCCTTGATCTATGTGCTTGATTTTCTTTAGTGTAAATATTATTTGCCAAGAGTTGATTCTGCAGATTTGATAAAATTAAAGCATAATCCCATAACATGCAGAGGGAACTATATCCAAGATTAATTCAGGATGTTCAGCTCATGATAAATGAACTTGAAAATGTTACTGTTCTTTGGGAGGAACTATGGCTCAGCACACTTCAAGATCTTCATGCAGGTATGTAGGTCACAATAATGAGACTTCTATTGTTTATGACGCTGATTTTTGGACTATGCTTTTAATGATTTCATGTCCATCATGTGCAAAATGTTTTATGGTTTACTTCACATAATTCCAAATATGGGAAAGTATACTTGCAAACCTCAATCTAGAACGAACCACTATATGGGAGTTGGAATCTGAATGTGAAATAAGCACTCTGTCAACATTATACATATAGGGGTTTTATTTTACATAGTATATTTTTCTGTTGGAATAATAATATCTTGCAAGATCATGGACTAATCTCTAAATTTTTCACAATTTTTTTGGAGCACAATGATTCTGGGTTTTTACTACTTTCTGCTACTTGTTTATTTATTTTTCTATGCACTAAAAGTATGGGGCTATCTGACAAAAATTTTCTTCCAGATGTAATGAGGCGCATAAATGTGCTGAAAGAGGAAGCTGCACGAATTGCAGAGAATGCCACTCTAAGTCAGAGTGAGAAGAACAAGATAAATGCTGCTAAATACTCAGCCATGATGGCTCCCATTGTGGTGGCCTTGGAACGCCGCCTGGCTTCAACTTCTCGGAAACCTGAAACTCCTCATGAAGTATGGTTCTATGAGGAATATAGTGAGAAACTGAAGTCTGCCATTTTGACATTTAAGTCTCCTCCAGCTTCTGCTGCTGCACTTGGAGATGTGTGGCGACCATTTGATGATATTGCTGCATCATTAGCTTCCTATCAGAGGAAGTCATCAATATTATTAGGGGAAGTTGCACCCCAACTGGCTTTGTTGTCATCTTCTGATGTTCCAATGCCTGGCCTTGAGAAGCAACTCACAGTATCTGAATCTGACAGAGGTCTGATTACAGCTCTTCAAGGAATTGTTACTATTACCTCTTTTTCTGAACAAGTGACTATCTTGTCAACCAAGACAAAACCGAAGAAACTTGTTATATATGGTTCAGATGGTCAAAAGTACACTTATCTTTTGAAAGGGCGAGAAGATTTGCGCCTTGATGCCAGAATCATGCAGCTTCTGCAAGCTATAAATGGTTTCATGCATTCATCTTCTGCAACTCGTAAGCATTTACTTGCTATACGCTATTATTCTGTGACTCCAATCAGTGGTCAGGCTGGTCTGATCCAGTGGGTGGACAATGTGATAAGTATATATAGTGTCTTTAAGTCTTGGCAAAACCGTGTGCAGCTAGCCCAGCTCTCAGCAATGGGTCAAGGCAATGCCAAAAATTATATTCCGCCACCTGTTCCTCGACCCAGTGATATGTTTTATGGTAAAATTATACCAGCTCTTAAAGAGAAAGGTATAAGGAGAGTAATTTCACGAAGAGACTGGCCTCATGATGTCAAGCGTAAAGTTCTTCTGGATTTGATGAAGGAGGTTCCTAGACAGCTGCTTCATCAAGAACTTTGGTGTGCTAGTGAAGGGTTCAAAGCATTCAGCTCAAAATTGAAGAGGTACTTTTTGAGGAACTGAAAAAGTTCATATAAGTCTTCTGTTAGAGCTTTACACTCAAACTTTGTAGGTGGAGAGACCTGTGCAACACTCTAGTTATTACCTTTTCCTGTTTCACCTCTTATTATCTTTCCTTTTACCTTCTCTTTCCTTGCTATATATATATATATATATTCTCATTCAATCTTTTAGCCATGCTTGTTTCTTAATTTTGTTTTTTCACTGTCCTGTATTTGATATATAAAGCTGGAAAATTTTTTAGGTAAATGATATGGTAATGCTAGTCATTGATAATGACTACATGATCTGCTATTGCTGGTTGCTGCATTGCATGAAAAAATGAAAGAGGCAAATCTGAAAAGTGCACTCGACCAAAATTTTGGTTGCAAAATGCAGAATTAATTATAGCGTATCTAGTCTTTCTTTCACTCAATATCTGTCTTTAGCAGATTAGTTGGTGGAAGGTGGTTACTGTTGCAGAATTGACAACTGGAAAAAGTATTTAAAGGAAGTTGAAATGAGGAACTTAGATTGTAAATTATTTCTGTTGCAGTGATCCTTTTTCCCCCTTTTGCTTTTTGAATATGTTGTTTGTATCCCCATCCCATTCAGAATTAAACCAGTCATTCTATTCTTCACTTGTAGGTATTCTGGAAGTGTTGCAGCCATGAGCATGGTGGGCCACATCCTTGGTCTAGGGGATAGACATTTGGATAACATTCTGGTGGATTTTTGCAGTGGGGATATTGTACATATTGATTACAATATTTGCTTTGATAAAGGGCAGAGACTAAAGATTCCCGAAATTGTTCCCTTCCGCCTTACTCAGATGATTGAAGCTGCTTTAGGATTGACTGGAGTAGAAGGTACCTTCAGAGCGAACTGCGAAGCAGTTATTGGCATTCTGAGGGAAAACAAGGACATACTTTTGATGTTACTAGAGGTCTTTGTTTGGGATCCACTTGTAGAATGGACACGAGGAGATTTTCATGATGATGCAGCAATTGGTGGTGAAGAAAGAAAAGGCATGGAGTTGGCAGTTAGCTTGAGTTTATTTTCATCTAGGGTGCAAGAAATTCGGGTCCCCTTGCAGGTAATTCATCACCATAAAACCCTTGAATAACAGTGTAGGCATTACGTTCAAAGCACAATATATGTTGTTTCTTGAGATTACCTATATTTGTAATGAAAGGCATCTCTTGGGATCTTTCTGTCCTTTATTTTTCTTATTTTGTCACTGTTACTCATGCCTAATTTTGTAGTGGATTACTTATTTTGTATAATGTATTGTAAAAGCATTGCTTTATTTGTAATTCATGTTCTTTCTAGATGTTTCAGAGTTTATTGTGTTAACTTCATATTCTGGCCAATCTGCTATTTTTATCATGTTATATATGAAAATTGTGTTGATATATGAATAATGCCCGATGTCTTCCAACTGTGATCAGGAACATCATGATCTCATATTGGCCGCCTTACCTGCTGTTGAATCTGCTCTTGAGGTATTACTGCTAGCAATGTTTTTGCTACTTGAAAGATCTTACCTAGTCTTGAATTATGAATTTCTTCTAACTGAGCATGCATATTCCAGAGATTTGCTGATGTTCTAAATCAGTATGAACTTGCCTCTGCTCTTTTTTATCGAGCTGACCAAGAGAGATCCAGTCTTCTTCTGCATGAGACATCTGCCAAGTCAATTGTTGCTGAAGCAACTTGTAAATCAGAGAAAACCCGGGCATCATTTGAAATTCAGGCTCGAGAATTTGCTCAAGCAAAGGCTTTGGTTGTTGAGAAGGCTCAAGAAGCTGCAACATGGATGGAACAACATGGAAGGATCCTTGATGCTATACGGAGCGATTTACTTCCAGAAATAAATACCTGCACACAGCTAAGCAATATGACTGATGCATTGTCTCTTACATCAGCTGTTCAGGTGGCAGGAGTTCCCTTGACTGTAGTTCCTGAGCCCACACAAGTACAATGCCAGGACATAGATAGAGAAGTTACTCAGCTTATAGCTGAGCTGGATCATGGACTTTCATCTGCTGTAACCGGAATCCAAGTATATTCTTTGGCTCTGCAAAGAATTCTACCTCTAAACTACCTCACAACTAGTGCAGTACATGGCTGGGCACAAGTGTTGCAACTGTCAGCAAATGCTGTATCCTCTGATATTTTCTCTCTTGCCAGAAGACAGGCTGCTGAACTTGTTGCAAAAGTTCAAGGAGATAATCTTGAATCTGTCAAACATAGTCATGATGATCTTTGTCTTAAACTGGAGAAATATGCAATAGAGATAGAGAAAGTTGATGCAGAGAGTGCTGAGCTAGAGAACTCTATTGGCTCAGAGACTGAATCAAAAGCTAAGGATCGTCTTCTGTCTGCTTTTCTCAAGTACATGCAGTCTGCTGGTCTTGTAAGGGAAGAAGATGCTAGTTCTTTTAATCAATCAGGACAATCAAGATATGATGTGATCAGGGATGCTAGGTTTCCCGGGGAGCATGAAGACAAGAAGGAGAAGGTACTATCTGTTTTAAATGTGGCTGTAAGCTCATTATATAATGAGGTTAAGCACAAGGTTCTTGATATATTCAGTGATTCTGCTGGAGGAAGGAATTCAAATGATAGATTTGGAACAATATTCTGCGAGTTTGACGAGCAAGTAGAGAAATGTGTACTTGTGGCAGGGTTTGTTAGTGAATTGCAGCAATTTATTGGTTGGGACGTAGTGAGTGTGGATACAGATACAAGCCATCCGAAACATTATCCTGAAAAAAACTGGGCTTCTATATTTAAAACCTCTTTACTTTCCTGTAAGAGTCTGACAGGGCAAATGACTGAAGTTGTTCTGCTGGATGTGATGAGATCTGCTGTTTCTTTGAATTCAGAGGTTATGGATGCATTTGGATTAATCTCACAAATCCGTGGGTCTATTGATACGGCATTGGAGCAACTATTGGAGGTTGAATTGGAGAGGACGTCCTTGGTTGAACTTGAAAAGAACTACTTTGTTAAGGTTGGCCTTATCACTGAGCGACAGTTGGCTCTTGAGGAAGCTGCTGTAAAGGGAAGGGATCATCTCTCCTGGGAAGAGGCAGAGGAGCTTGCCTCCCAAGAAGAAGCTTGCAGGGCACAGCTGGACCAACTCCATCAGACATGGAATGAAAGGGAGATGAGGAAAACTTCTCTCATAAAGAGAGAAGCTGACATTAAAAATGCCTTGATTTCTTCAGAATGCCATTTTCAATCTCTGATTACTAATGAAGAGGTGAGAGAGCCACATATTTTGGGAAGCAAAGCACTGTTGTCCTTGCTAGTTAAGCCGTTCTCTGAAATGGAATATGTGGATAAAGTATTATCAACATTTGGAGGTTCTGTCATTTCTCATGCAGATGAGGTTTCTAATTTAGCAGATCTTATGAGTTCAGGGTACTCAGTATCTGAATATATCTGGAAGTTTGATGGCTTATTGAACAGCCAGTCCTTTTTCATTTGGAAAGTATGTATTGTGGATTCTTTTCTTGATTCATGCATACATGATGTTGCTTCTTCTGTGGATCAAAATTTAGGATTTGACCAGCTCTTCAATGTAGTAAAGAAAAAACTTGAAGCCCAACTTCAAGAACATATTGGTCGATACTTGAAGGAACGAGTTGCTTCTACTTTCTTAGCCTGGTTAGACAAAGAAAATGAGAATTTGAAGCAATTGACAGAGTCAACAAAGGAACTTTCTATTGATCAATTGAAAAGGGATGTCAGTGCAGTCAGGAAGGTCCAGCTCATGCTTGAGGAGTACTGCAATGCACATGAAACTGCAAGAGCAGTGAGATCAGCATCTTCCATCATGAAAAGACAGGTAAATGAACTGAAAGAGGCTCTTCACAAGACTAGTCTGGAGATTGTACAATTAGAATGGATGCATGATGCATTGACCCCTTCGAACAAGAGTAGAGCCACATTTCAGAAATTTCTTCTTAGTGAGGATAACATATATTCCATTATTTTAAACCTCAGCAGAATTAAATTGCTTGAGGGTATACAGTCTTCCATAACAAAAATGGCAAGGTCAATGGACTGCCTGCAAGCTTGTGAACAAAATTCTACTGTGGCTGAAGGACAGCTTGAGAGAGCAATGGGATGGGCTTGTGGTGGTCCAACTTCCAGTATGACTGGAAACATGTCTAATAAAAGTTCAGGAATTCCTCTCGAGTTTCATGACCATCTGATGAGGAGACGGAAATTGCTATGGGAAGCTAGAGAAAAGGCATCAGATATTGTCAAAGTTTGCATGTCAATATTAGAGTTTGAAGCATCAAGAGATGGTGTTTTTCAGATCCCAGGAGAGATTTATCCTCTGAGGACTGGTGGTGATGGCAGGACATGGCAGCAAGCTTACTTGAATGCATTAACAAAATTGGAGGTTACGTACCATTCTTTTACACGTGAGTCTCCTGTCTTGCCTAATGAATGGACCTATTTTATGCTAATAGAACTTTCTTACAACTGGTAAACCTATTTTCTTTTGGTTCTTGTCATAGGCACTGAGCAAGAATGGAAGATTGCGCAAAGCAGTATGGAAGCTGCATCAAATGGCTTGTATTCTGCAACTAATGAACTATGCATTGCATCTCTTAAAGCAAAGTCAGCTTCAGGTCTATGTTTATTGTAATAAACATCATATCAATACATGCATATGCATATATCATTATAAGATACCAGGGGTGAAACACTGTTACATGGATGTTGTGTGAGATCCAAGAAAGATACCAGAAGAAAGAAAGATAAAAAAAAAAGAAAGTGTCTGAGGACCACTCAACTTAAATGCTCAAGCTTATATGTCAAGACCTAAGAATAGATTTTTATATCTCTTAACAAACTCCCTCATGCAAAGGTTCATTGGGCTTGAAGTATGAACAAGCATACAATTGTTTACCTTATTGAGCTTTAATTAATAATATAGGGTTACCTAAAATTTTGGACCTTTTGGAAGGAGGCTGTGATACCATACCAAAAAACACTTAATTCAAAAATTCAAGCTTGTAGGTAAGGATCCAAGAATAGGATTTTATCTCTCTAAAAAAAAGAACTAAACACTGGAGTTGGAAGAGTTTAAGGATGGAAAAACTGAACGAGAACCATTTGACACCAGAAACCAGAGTCCACAGATATGTTGAACCCAAGAATGCAATTGTTGATCAGTCCATCCCCACTTTACACTCCCTTGCTCTTTATCATGTGCAAAATCATTTGTGGATAATATCAGTTGCATGTGCTGATCTCTGTCTTTTGCAGGTGATTTACAGAGCACTGTTCTTGCAATGAGAGACTGTGCATATGAAGCTAGTATTGCTCTATCTGCTTTTGTTCGCATTTCAAGGGGCCAAACTGCTTTGACTTCCGAATCTGGTACCATGCTTGATGAGGTATTACACCTAGAATATTTGCCACCAATATATTTTTTTCCTTTACTTTGTTTTCTTTTTTTTTTTTGGTAAAAATATTGAAGAATCATTGTCTGGGAATTCACAACATAATTTTTTTTGTGTTCCTTTATATTGATGAAGAGGTGAGCTCAAGTGACCTGGGCCCCTTTTTTGGCCCTTATATTTTGTTCCAATTAGCAAAGATCAGATAAGATACTGTAGCAGCATTGACAACCTGGGTTGAAGCAATCTGTGTTAGAATCATTCAATATTAACTTATTTAAAACAGGGGAAAAAACTCAAAATGAAGAAATTGGAATTAAAAAACAACACAAGTTGGAAGGTTCTCTAACATTTGTGCTTTGTTTTTAGATATTTATAGACAATGAAGTGAAAATAATGGACTGAATAACAGAATATGAGTTAAGTTTTGTTGGTAAGGTGTAACCTGAATTTAACTTGGCTCAACTCAAATTTGTTCTCATATTAGTTAAGTATGCTGCATGAATACCTCCTATTGATTTTTCTTGTAGGTATTTATTGGGGAAGGGGAATTTTGGTGTCTACTTCTTGTGTACAAGGATATTACCCTTTTTTGTATCCATATAGTCATATCAATATACCTACTACACGTCAAAGAAAAATGGTTGGCTGCATTAATCCTCTTCCACTGCTCTCCTTTTTTCAGGCATCATCCATTAGATGCTTGCAAATATTGTTACCATACATATTGAACAATCTTAACAAGTGAATCAATATATATGCAACATGGCTATATTTTCTTCTATCCCCATTGTTTAATTTAGGTGGCGGCCAAAAATTAATGACCTAGTACAAACACCAATACTCATTTTCTATATGTGGCATTTTGTCAGTTGATTGTCTTTTTTTTTTTCCCTTGTTTTGCAGTCTTTCTCATGGCCTCTTCTGTTTGGTTTTGTGTGGTTAATAATGTAGGTTCTTGCAATAACTGAAGATCTACATGATGTTCATACCTTGGGAAAGGAGGCTGCTGCTGTACACCATTGTCTAATGGAGGATCTTTCAAAGGTTTTCCATGTTTCTTGACATGTTCTGTAGTTTCTTGGTTGCATTACTCTGTATTATTGATGATCTTTGTGTATGTTTGGTGTCTCACTTTCTAACATCACAAGATTGGATTTTGTTCTTATAACCCTCTGCTGATCTAGGTCTGCTCTACAGTCACAATTGTACGAGTTCATAATTTCTGTTTTTGGGCAGGCAAATGCTATTCTTCTTCCACTTGAATCAGTACTGTCAAAGGATGTCACTGCCATGACAGATGCGATGACCAGCGAAAGAGAGACCAAGATGGAAGTATCTCCGATTCATGGACAAGCCATATACCAGTCTTATTGTTTGAGAATTAGAGAAGCTATTCAGACATTTAAGCCCCTGGTACCATCACTTACATTATCTGTGAAGGGACTATATTTGATACTGATGAGGCTTGCACAAACTGCAAGTCTCCATGCTGGCAATCTCCACAAGGTAAAGTCTCTTTTTAGATTAACACATTCCTAGTGACCATACTTAGACATTGGCAACCTGATTGAGTATAATCTCTATCTCTCTATTGTTTTATTTCTGGAAGGCTCTTGAAGGACTAGCTGAAAGCCAGGATGTAAAATCACAGGGAGTTAGTTTGTCAAGGACAGATCTGGATAGTGGTCCTAATGACTTCGATGACAAAGGAAGAGAGAGCCTCTCCAGATCTGACAGTGGGAGCATGAAAGATTTCCTCGGTGATACTGGATTCTCTTTGCTAGATAAAGGATGGATTTCTCCACCAGATAGCATATGTAGTGGCAGCTCAGAATCTGGAATTGCTTCAGATGAAGCGAGACTTCTGGATGGCTTTAATGATCAGTCAGAAGTAATGGGAGAATTTTCACCTGGGTCTAATAGCAGGATTTTGACCGATTATCTAAATTCTGCTCCCTCTTCACAAACTCATTACCCGGAAATTTCCTCTTCACAAACTCATTACCAGGAAATTTCACTATCTGTTCGATCAGTATCTAAATGTGAGGATGTGAACAATAGTGATAATAGTTCTGTTACAATGATTAGCGAATCAAATGAACGCCAGAAGTCTGTGTCATTGCAACCTCCAAATGAGAACATTGGAAAGGTGAAATTTGAGGATAAGGAAGATGACATGTCCTCATTAAGCAAAGTTAAGATTGGAGATGAAAATGTTGAAGCTCATCCTAATTCACACACTGGTAATCGAGTGGCCAGAGGTAATGTTAAATCTACCTTTATTCTCTGTTCGCTTTCGTATACTGTCTGCACAGACATTCTGATGAAAAAAAAATAATGAGAGAAAAAAAAAACTTTTTTTGGATATTGAGATCAACTTGTGTGACAATGGACAACTTATAAGACTAAACATTTAGGCTAGATTTTGGGTTATTTGAAATCTAATATGAGTAGAAATTTAGGTGGATAACAAGGGTGGGTAAAAGGGATGGATTGAGACACTAAATTAAACAAGAGACCCTGAATTGTTAGCAAAGCATATTAAACAGTAATGAATGAACAGTAAAAAGAGTTGACCTTCATATGAAAACTTCCTGGGGCACCTCATCCAAGGTCCCGAAGGCACCAAACCTAAGGTAAAATTTTATCAGGCAGTCCAAAACTGAAGTACAAGCATTACCATCATAGGCTGTTGAGTCAAATTAATCCTAAACCTGGTAGGATAATGAACTCCAAAATTAGTCCTAATCTTATAAGCATTTGAACTCCCAAATAAATCCTACATAGAATCTAGTCCATAGTTCTAAGATTCTTTAGCATTTAGACTTGAATTTTCTGGAGTTTCTCCTTGTTTGCATTAGTATAGGATCTTTCATGAGTTTTTAGTTGAAACTCTTAATTTTCATTATTTCCCTGGAAATCAAAGAATGCATTAATATCCAGATTAGAACAATGCATTTTTGTCATAGTTTGTCTTTACTGATGTGAAATTAGTTTTCACAATACGAGCAAGTTGGAAGCTACTTTAGTGTGATTATCAAATTTGACTTCTTGCTTCAAAATGATGTGGGAGTGAATAACCTTCCAGTCACCATTCTTTGCCCTTTTTGTTTCCTGAGCATGTTTGGTTCATGCAAGTTAATTATGCACTGATGTGTGAAATTCAGAAACTAGAAGATATGTGGAAACAAATATTTACAATGTTATGGTGTAAAACATGTCTTCTAGATGATTATATTACAAAAACAACCACCATTGATTATATTTCTCTCCAGGCTGGGTGCTGCAGGTCTCTCACTTCTGATAAACATGATTTCATGCGTCCTAAATTGGCCTTGCCTGTTGGGCTTCCTACTTCACTATTTGATCTAACTAGTAACTTCATCAATTTCCATGTGCAAATTGCAATGCATTTATAGTTCCAGTAATTCATCAATGCATGTATTGCAATTGCTGATATTCTTTATCCCTCTCTTTTTTTTGTTTCCTTTTTCTTTCTGATATAACATGGAAATAGCATCGAATTTGGAACTGAATTCATGTTTGATATATTTGGTTTCCTGTAGGTAAAAATGCTTATGCTATGTCAGTGCTAAATCGAGTTGAGATGAAAATAGATGGTCGAGATATTACTGAAAACAGGTATCTAGTTCATTCTGAAATTTTTACTCTTTGGTGAAATTTGTATTAGCCAATATTTTACCCTTTTTCAATTTTCTCTCCATCCCCCTTAACAGAGCTATTTTCAATTCTCAGAGAAATTAGTATTGACGAGCAAGTAGATTATCTGATTAAGCAAGCAATGAGTATAGATAATCTTTGCAATATGTATGAAGGTTGGACTCCGTGGATTTGAAATTGTGACGTATGTGCATTCCGAACAGCAGTGATTGTGAATTCTCTGGTGTGGAACATTTTCCTTGCTCGAGAATTAAGCTGCTAGACCTATTGCCTGAGCAGTCCCTGTCCATTTGGTTTCAGAATCTCTTTTCCTCTTTATCTGAGGAGCTGTCACCGTTTTTTGTGAGACTGCAATCAATTGGTTATAAATGGCTGGTGTTCTCCATTCATCTGATGCCTTCCCTTTTGAGGAATTGGAAACTTCTGGTGCAGAGGGGAGATTCCAAGCCTGCATGAGATGCCATTCATGTTGACCGTGCAGTGGGTCATACAACACAGACAAGCAATCTCCAGGACTTCAAACTGAACTCTTTTGAATATGTGATTCTCATAATGTCCTGTGAAGATGTGACAATCTTGCTACCAGCTTCCAAGTGGATTTTCAACAGAACAGTTTGAAACCCATCCTGTTGATGGCTAAAGCGAATGTAGAATTGCATGCATTCAACAGAGATTTCTTCATTCTTCAATGTGGTGTCAGAGTTGAAATAGCTGGCAGTGAAGTGATACTTTCGCCAGATGCAGTCATCATGTGACTGAGATCACCAACATCGCTGCAGCATTGTGTGTACTAATGGATGTGAATACTATGTTATTCTTGGTTCTTACAACATGAGATGACAACATAAATTAATATAACGATAACCATAGATATTGTGTGATAACGACTCTTATGAAATGTTTGATGCTGTACAGCTTTTAGCCGCATTCCATACCATGCAAGTAATCTTAATTGCTGGCTAAATTTTTTTGTTCTTTTTTTTTGATCTATTTATTTAGTTTTGCTTCCAGGGTTATCTAAATGATTTAGTTGCAAATTAGATTAGTACAAAGCTCTTCTTCTATGTTTTTCTGCTATTTTCCCCACATATGTTGCTTGTGACATACGAGTTATGAGATATTTTTTGAGTATTCAACATGACTTATCTGCAAACACCTGCAGTCTTTCTTTCCACACGCATGAGACTTTTTGTTCCTCATTTTAACAGAGAATTGTACAATTGTATTGCCACACACATCGTCATTTGTACCAACAGTTTAGAGCTTGCTTAGTATTAGCTGTTATTTTTTAATGTTATCATCTATTAGACATGAGCTCACGTTTGTGCGGAATTTAGTCATTTTTTTTATTAATTTGCATTTTTTAAAATATTTTAATATACTCAAGTTGTTAATTTATTATATTAGATATTACCTTTTGATTATTTTAAATATTAATATAAAATATTTATATATGGTCAAGTTTATTATCTTTAGATATCATTTTTTGATATTATTTGTATAAATTTAATTTCACTCCTATTTAATCTCAAATTAATTGTGTGGCTATTTGAATTTTTTATTTGATATTTATAATGCATTTAGATTATATTTATTTTTTACTTTCAAGTTAGTTTGAATTTGCTTTTATCATAATATGTTTAACTTTTTTTAATCGAAATATCTCTAAATTTACTTACATACTTAAATTATTTTAATTATTTTTTTCTCGTCTTGTCTTCATACATGGTGAAAAATATTTTAAATAACTCTTGAGTTTAATTTTTTTCTCTATACGTCTCAATATAAATGTTTTAGTTGTAAAATGTATGATTATTAAGATTTTTTTTTTTATTTTAATTTTTTTTATTATTTTAGTGTTTTTTTGCTTTTTTAATCCCCTGACGTCCTAGTATATAATACTAAATAGACAATAGTATTATTATAATATTTAGATAAAATATAATTTAAATTAAATAATTAAATTAAAAAAATTAAAATATTTATTATGAGATGAAAATTGTCTGTGATAAACAAAGGTTTGACTAGCAACACATTGCATCTTAGATAACAGATCCAAAAAAAAAAACGTAAAATTTACTTTTTCAGGATAATATATATAATTTTTTTTTTTTTGTAAAATATTAAAGCATTAGTTAAATATATTTTAGAATCGACTTATGAAACTCCGAGCCCTGTAATGTATACACAGAATTGCATATAACCACGAGCTAGCTGCTGCGGTATTGAGATTCCTTGTGGGGACAAAAGTTTGACAACAAAGGCTCAATCAAATATTTTATTGTAAGAGAATTTGAGGGCTTGTTAACCATAACAAAACTTGTATTATATAAACCCCTTCACATCTCCAAAAATATCAACAGCATTTTCAATTGTTTTTTTCTCACTTTCATTTGTCTGTTCTTTGTTATTCAAAGTATCAAAACGAGAAGATATTTCAAGATATGTCTGGGGTTGGGGATATTTGGATTATTGAATTTCCCAAGCTAAGTGATAAATCGTCAAGTAGTTCGAACCCGACTAGCCCTGAATCTAGCCATATGGTTCGAACAGAGGCAAGAACCCTGGCTAAGTCATTGGCTACTTTGGTTCGAAGTATACGAGTCAAATCTTCTGGGTTATCATATTCTGAGGCTTCACTTTCAATGCTTGTTGATTGGTTTAGCGCTTGAAGATTTTTCTAATTCTTTAAGCCATCTCTCTCTCTCTTTTGTAAAATTGGTTCCTAAAATTTCTAATGAAATTCTGTATATATTTTTCTTTAATATTAATTTCATTTTAACGTCTATTTTTAAAATAATCTCATATTATTACTAGGTTAACCAGTTTAAAATCTCCTATATGTTTAAATTCTATCAACACAGGCCAATGCAAATCAAAATCTATGTATAAATGAAAAAGTTAATTCCAGAGTAGTTCTGATTTTTTATGAAAAGGGAAGTTATATACATGAAACCCTAAATCCTTAAAAATAAGGTGATAAATTAGCGTAAGTTAAACCCTAAATTCTAAAGTCTTAACAATTAATGAAGCATTGACTAAGTAGGCATAAACAATTTGCTTCTCACTTTATTAATCAGATTTGAATTGTTTTTATATCAATACACAGAAGATATTACATAAATTCGAAATAAATGCATCTTAAATTCATGTGAAAATGAATTTAATTTCGATAGATGAACACTAATATAAACTAAAAAAAAAAATTACAGAAATGAATATTTATATTCTTCAATGGAAAGATTAGAAAAGCAAAAACCAAATTTTAAGTTAAGTGTTAAAATGAAACTTAAGTCAAGTTTTAATAGTCTTGCCTTTTGATTTTATGTTTATTTTTTTTCAATTGTTTTTAGTATATCATAATTTGAAAAAGTTAATTTTTTTTTCAAAATCATCATTTACTAAGTTTTACATTTTTTGAAAAATTAATTAATGAACATAAGAAAGAATGACAGAGTAAAAAAGATTAAGATTGTATAAAAAGCAAGACTTGCTTGAATCAAATAATTTTTTTTTTGGTAAGTTAATGAATTTTTTTTTTTGTTGGATTGATTCAGACCCCTGAATCATTGAATCACTCCATACTTATCTATATTAAATATATATACTATTTCAAAATGATAAATTATAAAGAATAAAAAAATATAGATAGTGTCAAAATTTATTTAACCATAATATTTAGTAGATATCAAGGGGGTGTTTGGTAGAGCGATTACTAAATGTGTGATTAATGTAAAAATGTAATTTTTAAATTTAAAATCCATTTAACCATAATATTTAGCAGATATTAAAAAATATTTAGTAGAATGATTATTAAATGTATAATTAGTATAAAAATTTGTCAAATTGTGAATCGCAAAAAATAATTTATAATTATTTATGAAATTTATTTTTTAAAATAAAATTTTGTGACAATTAAAATTTTTAATTGACTAATTAAAAAATGAAAATTTTCTTAATTAGTTATATATATATATTGAAAATCGATAATTAAAAATATTTAATATTTGAATCAAATACCCCATTAAGTGAATATTAGTTATATATGGTTAAATTAATTGGGTTGGATTTAAATTTTTTAAAAAACTGACTAATTCTCACCCTTACAGTAAATTGTCCACTCAAAAAGAAAAAGCAGATGAGATATCCTGATTGGGTCTAGTTGCGGTATTGAGACAAAAGACAAATAGCAATGGCCAACGCGGAGTAAGCAATAAATTGCGTTAAAGGCAGCCAAAATACTATTTTGTCAATATTGCATTAGGCACACAGATATTTAATTAAATACTGTGTGTAATGTGTGGGCCGTACACTTATTATATGCCCATTGCTAACCAAAACCATCCATAAAATCTTCAATCTTGTCATATATAAACCCTTAAACCATCTCAAATTATAAACCACTAAACTTCTTCAAATATCTCAAAAATTTTGCTACTTTTCTGAAAATATCTTTTTTGCTTTATTGATTTTTCAATATATGTCTGGGATTATTGATATGTGGAGTAGTGAGTTAGCCAAGTTACATGAAAAGGGTCGAACCATTTGGTCAAGTGGTTTGACTCCTAATACTAATACTTGTGCTACTGCTACTGAACCAGCTGCTGCTGCTGCAACAGGAAGCTTCCTTGGTTTGTCCAATAATCCTTTATATGGCCAAGTTAACCGAGTTAACTCACTCGTGTTGCTGCCAAAGTTTGATGCTTCAATTTCAATGCTTGTGGAATGCTTTAGCCCTTAAATATGAATTTTGTATCTGTATCTTTTAATTTCAATAATTTTTACAGCTTTAATTAGTTTGGTTTGGCAATTTTAATGGTTTTGTAAATATATGACTCTTTAATTTCAAAGAAATAAAATAAAGATTATATTTTTTTCCAGATTTTTTTAATATTCATAAAGAAATAGGTTTAAGAATCAAAGACTTGTATTATACATGGGAAAATACCTAATTCAACACTTGTATTTTGATAAAAATTTAATTTAATTTAAATCATATAAAAAAAAATTAATCTAATTTTTCCATTAAATTCTATTTTAATTCAATTAAAAACTTAATTCGTTAATTAAATCAGCGGTATTAATTGTGACACCCTTTCATAATTTTTTAATTAATAAAAAATATTAAATTTATAAAATTATATTTTTAATTAACAAAAAAAATATTAAAATTAAAATTAAAAAAAAAAAAAGAAACCCATATCAGATCTGGGTTTCATGGTGAATTACCGACAATTTCCTCCATTTTCTTAAACCAAAGCCAATGACTAGTTGAAATACCACCATTACTCATTCTATGCCTCTCCAATTTATACCTCTTCTTCAAATTATTCATTGATTGTTCTTGCATATAGTGCCAGAGTCAACAATTTTACTATACAATGATTGTTGGGTACCAACTGACTGAAATTAAATAGTGAGAGAGGAGATCAAAATTAGAGAAAGAGGGAACCTTGTGATGGGAAAGCTAATTAAATTAGAGAAAGAGGGAACCTTGTGATGGGAAAGCTAATTCTTCAACCTGAACCTACTACCATCCATTACTTCTCACCCATCAATCACACCACCATCAGTAGCTCATTCTCAATTTCTGTCATGATATATGCAAAAATTTAGGGTCAAAGCAATGGCTTTATAGGTGTAATCTGTGTGAATTTGAGGCTAAATTGGACTGCATTGTCTTCTTCTTCTACTTCTCATTCTACTGCTTCTTCAACTCTGCCTACGAGATTTTCGACTCCGGTACCGAATCTGAAGATAGAGGGAGGTAATATCGGTTGAGGTGAAGCATGGATCGAAGCTGATTTAGCTCGAAATCAGTTGGATGGTGGACCATGTGATGGTGGTGGAGGAAATCCAGAAAAATTGTGGAAAAGGAGACGATGAGGATGATTATTGATTTTTTTTTTAATTTAAATTTAAATTTAATTTTTTGTTGTTAATTAAAAATATAATTTTATCAATTTAATATTTTTTATTAATTAAAAATATAAATAAATTTCATAATTAATACAGTTAATTTAATTAACAGATCATATCCTTAATTAGATTAAAAATAAAATTTTTTAAAAAAAATTAAATAATTTATTTTACGTAATTTAAATTAAATTTTTGATCAAAATATAAGCCCTCAATCAATCGAGTATTTTTTTTAATTATACATCAATCAACACAATTCCCTTCATTTACACTACATTTTCCTTTTTCTTCAACTTTATATGTATAATTAATTATAATTGCATGTAATATGGTCAAGATGCAGTTATGTACAAATTTAGGTCAACTTGACCTCCCAACAAAAAATAAATTCCATTAATTTCTTGATAAACTTTTTACTTAATTTATTTAAATTCAGATTTTTATATAAAATTATTTTTTGATTAATTAAAAATTAATTTCTTAGCTTTATCATCAAATGTGTAATAAACTCGGATTTAAAATTTTCAAATTCTAAAATAAAAAAGAAATTACTTCTTTTAAATTGATTTTGAAGTGAATTTTTGTTCATAATTATTGAAATGGTTAATTACTCTGATATTTTTATATTTTTTAAATTATATTAAATTTTTATTATATTTTTAAAATTATATTAAAATATTATTATATTTTTTTTTTCGTTAGACAATGTAATCATTTTGTTTAATTTTTAATTATTTTCAGCTAATTAAAATTAAAAAAATTAATTTTTAATTAAAATATTTAGAATTAATTACTTTGACGTTTCTATATTTTTTTAAATTATAATAAATCGTTCATATATTTTTAAAATTATACTAAAACGTTCATACATTTTGTTATAATTAAAATTATATAAAATTTAATTTGTTCCCTTCTGTCCAATTTGGTTTTGATTTTTTAAGTTTTTTTTATCAGAGACACAAAAATACTAGCATTTGAAATCTCTAAATTTCAAGGATAACAAATGTTCTTTTTGTTGGAGAAAAATTTATAGAGTTTAATGAATTTTTTTTTTTTGGGATTTATAATATAAATGTGAAACTTTATTTGAGTATTAAATTTAAATTGAATAAATTTAAAACTGATAAATTTAAGTTAAGAATTAAATGTGACTTGAAAATTATTTTTCACAATGTTAATGAAAATTAACTGATATTGAAATTACCAGATGTAATTTGGATTAAATAAAAAAATATAAGAATATTTTAATATGATTTTAAAAATATAAAGATATCAGAGTAATTAATCTTATTTAAATTGATTTTTTAAGTTTTATTTAAAGAAAAAATAAAAAAAAATTAGACTAAAAAATCTCATTATCTAAAAAAAATAAAATATAGAAATATTTTCATAAAATTTTAAAAATATATAAATGATTTAATATAATTTAAAAAAATATAAGATATAAGAGTAATTAATTTTTATTGAAATGAATTTATAATTTTCTTTTCAGGACTAAGGCAACAAAAAAAATATATATATATATATATAATTATTTTGACAGCTGTGGGATTTGAACCCACGCCCTTTCGGACCAGAGCCTAAATCTGGCGCCTTAGACCACTCGGCCAAACTGTCTAGTTGTATTCTATTTATTAAAAGATTTCTAACAGTTGTAAAAACATGAGCTGGCATATCAATCCAATGGGAAAGCAACATCAGACAAACCCATTGTATTGGGTCATCTCAAGCTTTGAAACTTCCACTTCTTTTATTAAATAATTTTTCTATTTAAGCCGCATAAGACACCACAATGGTCTCTTTTTTCAACTTGTTAACATGTGGCAGCTTCTCAAATCACAATTGACAAACCTAAACTTGTACAAGTGCTTGACGTGGCAGACAAACATCTATTGCATTTTCTGCCTCATTCTATTTGCAAAGAACCTTCACTTGATCTTTATCTTCGATTGTTTATCATATGATCGTTATCTGGTTCGGTCCAATTTGAATAAAACTCAGTCCAAGAGTGAAGCCGATTGGAGTTGGATTTCAATACTGTTCGGATACAGTGGCATAATTAAGAGGAGATTTAGGAGAATTCTGATTCCCTAAAATTTTTAATATATATATATATATAATTTTTTAATTTGCTATTATATTACCTTTTTAATGAAATTTTCTTCGCATAGAGGGATTTTAAATCAATCAAATTTGCTTGAATTAAAAATAAAAATTTTAAATTTTTAAAAATAATTAAACCTGACTGAAACTCAATAAAAAATAAAAAATAAATCCAACTCAAAATTAACAATATTCAAAAATAAAAGTATTTAACGTTTTATTCCTTCGTAATTTTTTTAGTTTAAAAATTTTTTAAACCAAATCAAATTATCATTATAATTAAATTGTCAATTTAATTCATTTTGATTTTCACCCTTATTAAAAAAAATAAAATGTATAATACTTTTATTCTAGTAACAAACATATCTGAAAATAATGAGAAATAATAATGATAAGAGATTTTAAATTCGAGTCATATTTATTATTATAATAAAAAATTTTATTAACATAATAAGAGTTATTTAAAATTTTTATTATAATTCATAGCTACATTTATCTTTCCATTAAAAGAATATATATCTAAAAATAATCTTACCTCACTTTATAACCTCTGCCAATTAACGTGCGAGCATGGGCGATTTTCGGGCAGTGGAAGCAATAAAAAAATTTCTTTAAATTGTGTGTATTTTGTTTTTGCTTCACTAAATAATTTAAATTTGTCCCATTAGAAAATTAAAAAATGTAGAGTTTATATATATATATAGAGTCCCATTTTCTGAATTTGCGAGGGATTTTTTTTCTTGAATTTTATCATTGGATCAACATGTTAGTTTTGTGATAGATCTTGATTGTTTCATGGTATATAAAGCATTGTTCACTTGTCAATTTTGGTTTATGGCCAATATGAATCGAAATTGAAATGGAAATCAATTTCAATTTAGTTCTTGAAATATTTTTTTTTAATTAAAAAAAGTAATTTTTTTTTTAACATTTTAGGTTTGAAACCAAATTATAAACTGGATTCCTCAATAATTTCACAGTTTTAATCAAATTTAATTAAAATTATATTCACTGTATTAGTATTATAGATAAATTATTTATGCATTATGCACTCATAAATATATAAATTCCATTAAAATTTATGAAGAATCCTAAAAATATATAAATGAGAATATTGAATATTATAATTTCACCTTAGTAGATTTGTTCATGATTTGGATTTAAATTTAAATAATATTAAATTTTAAAAAATTTTATTTTATTTTAACATAATTTTTTTTTTAATTAATATCTATTAGTTCAAAAAATAAAATTTTTATTTTCTTTAAATAAGATCTTGAATTCGAGTATTATTAATAAAAAAATTTGACTGAGGAAAAAAAAAAAGTGCAATTTTTTTCATTGATTGTGGTTGACGGCCAGCAACGATGAGATATAGCCTTGGTGGTTAATTTAGGTATCGGTATATAATAATTGTATTAGTTGTGAGTGACCACACGCAAATATTATCTTTACCTTGTGGAGATATGCATAATAGCTAATACCGTGGAATATCCAAAGACCATATGCTCAAATTTAACGGTATCTATGGGCAACCACACGTAGTTTTCTTTGGTCCCCAAGTCAAAACTCAAAACCCACCACCACTTTCCTCTCAACCCTCTAATGGATTCTCTCTTCTCCTCCTTCTATAAAACCCATCTAAACCTTTCTTTCTTTCTTCTCATTAGTATTTTAAAATTTATCAAAACTCAGCAAAACCCAATAATAATTAATAGAAAAAAAATGTCTGCAGTAGTGGATACATGGGCGAGTGAGTTAGCAAAGCTTAAAGACAAGGTTAAGTCAAAGAAGCCAAAGAAGTCATTGCTATTCTTACTGTCATCAAAGGCTAATAAAACAGGAGCAGTTGTTGTAGAAGATGATCAAGAAGATAACAAGGAATATTTAGCTGAGAAAGAGCCTAAACTTCTTCATACACAAAGTAATACTATGTCTGAAGAGGCTACTATTTGTATTCTTATGGACCGCTTTGCACCTTGTTAGTATATATAGATATATCATCAAGATTTAAGATTATATGCATGTAAAGAAATAATTAATTAGTTTACCCATATTTTCTTTGCTTTTTAATTTGTACTTATATGCAATTAATTGATGCAAAAGTTACTTGTGTTTGTGTTATACTATTAGTGGGTTCTGTTCATATATTTGAATTCGTAACTTTTCAGTGCTACTGACGTAAAGATCATTCTTCATACTTTCTTGATTTATCATTATGTATATGATTTCCTCATAGATTTTCTTTGTAAATTAATTAGATATAATCACATTTTAGCTAGAGAAATTGGATTCAATTTCCAGTTAACCAACTTCTACTTTTCTTAGGAAGAAAATTTTCTTAGAGTTTAAATGGGTTGTCATCAATGGTTACCCCTTTTGATTTTAGTATATGTAATTGTATTTTATTGTTCCCTAACTCGGGATGGTCTCTCTTAAGCTTATTCTTGATTACTTATCATAATTAAGAAATTTCTATTTAAATTCCTTTAGCAGTTTTTCTGTTCTTTTTATGAATAAAAGTACAGACTTTTATTAGAGATTGAACTTATAATGCTACGTGTTTAGAGTTTGGACGAAGAATTTTTTATTAGAATTATGGAAGACCTAATTTTTTGTTAAATGGGTATAGATGCATACCAGAATGACTTTTTATTAGATTTAAAAAGTATATTAAAATTGACTCATAATATCTCTCGTGGTGATAAAATAAAAAAATTAAAAATTAATAAACAAAATATGAGATATGGTTCTTGAGAAGGTTTTTCTAATTGTTTTTTTTTTATATGATATTTTGAACCTTTTAAGGAGATTCAAATTTTATTTGAAAAATGTCTCAATAGTAAACTAGATCATCAGATTTGTTATTTATTCATTTATTTTGACAGTCGATATGCACCAGTTGTTAGTTACTAGTCAAATGTTAAAAGGAGGAGATGCACAACTCAAGGCAGCGTCCATATCAAACAACAGGGAGGATAATCCACCACTAGGCAGAAGCCATGAAAATTTGGTCACACCAATGTCATCTGAGTAAGAATGAAAGGAAAATGTTCTTTTACTTGCTGCATCTGCATTGCAATGGCTGATGAATCTATATCTCAACTTTTTAAAGAAATACAACATTCTTACATGCTTCAATTATCTTCATTCTGTACTCTATTCTCCTTTCCTGTTTAATGCTTGTGCATGTATACAAAGTTTTTGCAAACAGAGTCTCTAGGCCTGATCCTGTACGTCGTAATATAGTTAATCACGAGGATGAGCTTGGCTCGATGCTGTTTGACGAAAATTCAGCGAGTTCCTCAAGTTCCCAGTTCAGGATCTCCCTTGCATATCTAAGAGTTTCATCAACACTATCAGGTTCCAATGCTGTAGCTAGTGATACAAACAGCTTTCTGTCTGTTAGAGAATTGAACAGCCTCTTAAACTTAACCGCAATATATTGGAAAGCACGTTGTGCCAATGAAGGATTGGTAGTTCTGGCACTACTGCTGCAGGTGTTGGGATTATGGCCAATCACGGGACGGAAGTCATTGAACCATTCACATCGAGTTAGTGGAACCCGATCAATCTTTTCCTCGAGCAAATCAAACTTGTTTAGTATTAGAAGAAACTTCTTCTCTTGAAATATTGGATGAGTAACAATGCTTTCAAATAGCTTCTTGGTTGCCATCATCTTATTTGTCCGAACTCCATTACCCTCATCGACAAACTCATCATAGTCTGTCAATGATACACAAAATAAGACCATGTTAACATCTTCAAACATTTCAAGCCATTTGCAGTTTCCTCCAAGAATTCTCCGATGAACTCTGATGAGTTGGTACCTGTAAATGTACATGTAACTGATAAATATTGGAGAAGAATTATAATAATAAATAAATAAAACAGCAGAATCCCATCCCTCCCGCCTCCCTTTTTTTGATAAAAGAAATTGCATAAAGAAAGGATAGATCAAGTATAAAAGGAGGAAAAGGCTCTTTCCACTAGAGAATCAAAAGAAACACAAATTTCTTTGCAATGTGCCAGCAACAACTAAGAGTTAATACCAAGCTAGTTGGGGTCAGCTACATAGATGTTTTTCTTCCATTCAGCTGGTTTTGCATTACATCTTTAGAAAGACTGATTTTGTGTTTCTTTCCCAAGTTACCAAAGAAACAAAAAAGATAGAAATATAAAGGGTTCTCCAATCTCATCTGTCTGCCAATGAAACATATTGAAAGTGATAGATGATAGTGATTCCAAAAGAACAATCTTGTAGCTATTGAAGCAGTAGCTCAATGGTTGAGCACCCGCCTCATAATGTAAGAAGTCAGAGGTTTAAACCGTGACAACCCCTATCCCCTTCAAGAATTTCTAATGTACATAGAAAAAGAACAATCCTGTCCCATGCGAGCTGCATAGGCAAGTAATGGCCGTTAAAGTTCCCAGCATGACACTCCAACCAAACACATGAAATCACTGCAAGAACTGTACATCTGCAAACTCTCCTCTTTTATCCGACAAAAAATGAATCAGTAATAGGTATTGCATACCCTTCATAGAACACTGTTCACCTACTTTTTAAGCTGCTCTGAATTTCAATTTCTAAGTCACAGATAACCACCCACAACTTAATCCTTCCATTCCATTCCATAGATGAGGTTTGTGCTACAACATTAGTGAAAGAACTTCAACATTTTACAGGTCCATTCACTAGGTCAGACAGTGCAATACAGTCATTGATCTAACAAGCAATTAGGAAAGCATAGAACAAAACTAACCTCAGCAAGGGATCATGTTCATAATGTTCACAGTTCTCTTGATCTTTCTTGGGAAATGAGAACTCCATGGAAGCAAGCCCATTGGATGATGTAATTCCCTCAGCATACAAGATGTCCATGTCACTGGGCTCGTAGTCTTTCTTTGAAATCTCAACAGCCTGAGTAGGAAGATAACATCAGGTATTGAATAAATAGCCATGGTTATAAAAATCGTATTATGCTCTTTCCACATTCATATCCTAACTTATCCTCCTATCAAAGATCAACCAAAATCCACCAAAACATTGATGATTGAGAAACCTAATACTTGGTAATAAATGAGAAGATTCTGAAAGACAATTCAATCAGGTCCTAAGACTTCTGTTCTTGAAGAAGTAATGCAAGAATAGAACCCTCTCTTTCTATTTTAGCTCTTCATCCACTTCAACTGTTAACTGGTTTTTGCATATATGCCTCATGGAATGAAGGATGTAAAGCATATAACAGATTACAAATCAACCAAAGTTTGATTATTATGCATTATTTATGGGCCATGGACAAGAAGTTGTTATCTGTGATGCATGGAAGAAAGGATGCAAACAAAGAGGACATGTAGCTTCATCCTTACCCGTTCTAGGAAATAAGTAGCAACTCTAGGCAGTGATTCTAATTCATTCCTGCGGCTGTATGTAGCTTGGATGGCTGCATCATTCCACAACTCCTCAACAAAAGGTGCATATTCACGAGTAGCAGCTGGGAATATGGCTTCCAAATTACCAGACACCATTACATTGAGAAGCCAATCTGAGAAAGATTTCAATCTGGGGCCAATCGAATAGATTGTTTTACCATCCACCTGACCTGCATTATCTGCTAGAACTAAATAATTTCAGATCTACCATAAAACAAATTAATTATGTCAAATTGTTCAGCCACAAGAAGTTTCATAGCCATTATATAGCATGTTTGTGAGGGTCAAACAACAAAACAGGCCACCATGATGCATAATTTTCAGAATACAAGTAACGAAACCATGGGGGAAAAATTAAGATTCAAATCTATTTTTCTTAAAATAAACACAATCAGTCTTAATTTTATTAGGCATTTGTTTATCTTTCGATAACATTTAAAATATTCTTTTTAAGAACTCCAATTATTTTTGCAAACTCCTGATAATAATTCAATTACGACTATAAGATCTCCCCTTTCTGACTTGTTTAATTCACAATTACCTTTTAACTTTTTTTTTTATTCTCAATTTTAAGATCAAATAAGCCCTTGATTCATTCCCTGAATGCAAAATTTTTGAATCTTGATCCTTCCTCCTGCAAAACTAGAGCCAAATCCTCAAAAATAGTTTTCCAATGGTACTTGGGCACTGTTCAAAACACCCCCCAAAACCTAAAAATTTTCTCTCTTTTCTACTTAATCCACACCCTATTATCACACACTTGTACTAGTGAGAGTCATAACTCCCTAAAATTTCCCCATCAACTAGACTTGCAACAAACCAAAGCAAGCCTTCATCAGTCAACAAACCCTACACCTTTTTCTCCAAAAAATTTAAATCCTTAATCTCTAATTCATCAACCCTAGCCCACAACAAAGACATTCATTATAGATAGAGCGCTTTATCTACATTGTCCACACTGAACTTTTAAATAGCCCACCAAATCACTAGCAAGTTTGGAAATACTGGTTCACCAACGTCAGATAGTCTAATTTCTTATTTTTGGCATAAGAAAATACACTTCCAGGAACATGAGCTATAATATAATCCAATCCAATCCAAAGAATTATTCTTACTACCTTCTTTTTTTAACAGAGCAAAAGGAAATAATTAATTTCAATTCAATCATAAATTAATACTTTATGTTATCCGAGAATTACAGTTTACAGCGACAACACTGCCAAAGAATATTATACAATTTACTTTAAGAGGAAGGGTGCTAGTATGAGGCATAAGTACAGAACAACTTGACAAGCAAGGTAATACATAAATGATGAAGATTAGCAGTCATTGCCTTTATGCAGGCTGATTATGATAACTTACAGTATTTGTGCAGAAAATTAATCATGGCAGTTTATATATACAAATTAGTTCATACTTGAAATGACAATGTTACCAAAAGTACTTTATGCATCATCAAATGTCCTCAAGATGATTCTCAAAAAAAAAAAAAAAAAAGATAGAATGCCAAAGAAAAAAATTTCAAAAGGAAGAACATAAAGATCAATTTGTATTTTACCTGAAGAACTACATTGGCCAATGAAATGTGTTTTCTTCTTAATCAAACTTTCTTCTTCAAATCGTTCACGCCCCTCAAGCATTATACCAAGATATCCATATAAATTACTTTGGATCATGAGTTTAATATTTTGACGCTCTTCTTCAGAAAACGGAATACTGTAAACAATTTTTGCCTGAAATAAAAACCTAATTAATTCAACACATTGGTTTACTATAATGCTACTGTAAATTCACATAGCCTCTAATGAGTGAAAGGGAACTATCAAGAGCACTCATATGAGCCACCTTTATTTTCAATTCCTTTTTAAAATTAATATAATATCACTTATCACCTTGTTTCTTTAATTCTTTTTCTTTTTGTCTTTCTTTTTTTTTTTTTTTTTGGTATAGCAACAAATATTTCCTAGTTATTTAGCACACAAAGTGATGCCTTAGCAATGCCTGGACATTTAGACATAGATTTATACCAATACGAATATCAAAGTAAAATGGTATCTTTTTATGTTTGGATAGACCTTGTGCAAGAAGGATAAGAGTAGCATTTTGCAAGAAAAACATGGCATACTATGTACAAAACTCATAGAGCATAACTAAGTGTTGGGATGGCATGGCCTTGTGCAGGAAAGCATCACATTGTGCTTTTAAGGTGTTATATAATTAGTGGGATCCTGTCTTCTTTAACGTTGTGTATTAACTTTGTATATTCTTTCCTACTTTAGTATCTAGTTTATGTATGTATAAAACTAAATGCCTTGTACAAAAACATATCTCTAATACAAGAATTTCAGTTCTGTTCTAAAAGATAATATAGTATCAGAGCCAGGTTCTAGACCCCAATCTTCCTATGCTTTTTCATGTTCCGTCATGCCTGCAGCCGTGTGTCAGTAGGGTCTAGCACATGTTCAGATTTGGATATGTTCGGCCCTCAGTTTGCTTGTGTTATATGCTAGTTAAGAGCCTAACATGTGTCAATATGGAGTGTTAAAATAAATAAATAAACGTTGAAATATAAGTAAAGGACAATGTTTGGGTTTCACCATCCATGAACTTAGATTTTTGGGTTGGATTAGAGGTTTTTCACATATGGCATAACCTTAAGCAGTTAAGTGACATTGTGAAACTAAGAGATTCATAGTGTATACAATTAGAAAGGCTAAAGCCTGTGCTGGTAAGAGGATCAATCTAAATAGAACATATGGAATTTTATTATGCGTGGAAGGTCTGGCCTTGGGGTTATGTGGGGAATTCAGACTTAAGCTTGTATAGAATGGCATTGACATATTGTGCAGGTAACACAAGCATGACTGATGCAGAACATAAGAGAACTCTATGTGGGAATTGGATTAATTGGTTTCTGCATAATTTAAAGTGAGATTCAGCAGGGTGTTACTGTAAATCTGTCAGCTGTGATTTTTTACCTGTTTATATATGGTACACGTTCCAGATTTTCCATTACCAATAAGAAGAAGTTTATGAAGTTTTTTCGGATTGGAGCTTTTCAGGACAACACTATTTGCTTCTCCATTAGGTCTGACAGAACCAGGAGGAGTTGGCAAAGAGAATACAGCGCAATATAACTTTGCTCTATTCTGCAAAATAGTTACTATTGTTAAAAGTTAAATGATTAAGTTGGAGCAGGTAAAATAAATATGTTAATTCAGAATTTGATCAGATTTAATCAACGGATTCCTAGATTCACATGCCAACATACCATTTTCCATATATTCCCTAATATATTATTCATTCCCTCTTCCTGATAGGATCCATCCGCACTAACCCAATAGTTAGTTTCTACTTCGCATTTCACTCCTGATAACTGCATAAAAGAATGGCATCAATCCTAAATCTTAGAAAAAAAGTTCAAAACAAAAATAAATCTATTGAGACCAGCAAAACAACCTTCAGCATCAAACTCTCTCTCTTAGTTATCTCACGATTATTGATAAAAATATTTGAGTTTCCATTGCTTGCTTCTCGCCATAGGTGACCCCCAACACTCAATTCTGAACTAATGATTTGACAAGGCTCCTTTCCTTCCTGTTAAACAAAAGGACAAATCCAAAATTACCACAAAATTGAGTCAATTGTTCAGCGAAGTCAGATAGAGAGAGAGAGAGAGAGAGATCAGAATTCAATATTCACCTTTCCCCAAAAACCAGATGTTTTATCATACCAGTAGGATCCTGGTTTTAGCTTTTGGGGTGGGTTTGGGCAGGTCTGCAATGTGAGTAACTCTTGTTGAGAAAGGCGCTGATGATTGACAAAAACAAGCTCTGGTGGTAGTTGATTCACTTCACACAACCTCTCAGAACTCATTATATGTTTAATTTCCAACTCAGGCAACACTTGCTTTAGCATACGAGAACATTTCCCCAAGCTCTTTCGCTTCGTCTCATCAATCTTTTGACCAATGCAAGTCACACATTTTCTTCCTTCTGGCATTGAGCCCATTGCCCTCAATACACACTTATAACAATACTTTGCACCACAGACAATGCAAATCTCCTTCTCTATAAATCTATTTCCTTTCATGCATCGATAGCATGTCCCTTTCTTTCCAGGCCTTACAGTTATTTGCCTTTCAGAAACACTACTTTCAACATAAGATACATCGGATTCTTCCTGAACTACATTGCTCGATTCAGGGTCAAGGAAAGTTACAGTTGACGGCCTTCTGACATGACAAGGAGCTTCTTCAACACAATCCTCTTCTCTGCCAGGAAAACTCTCAGATGATGCCGAACAGGAACTTAAATCAGATCCTTGAGATTCACAGCTTGTGGGATTCATATAGTCTTGGAAATCTCCAACAGAATTATCCCTACTATCATCACATACCGACACTTCTGAGCTTCTAAATAATTCACGGGAACTATCACAGCCATTGCATAATCCCATTTTATCAGAGCTTTGTATCCCATCAGATAACTTGGATCCACAATTGTCACCATTTGAAAATTCCAGTCTCCCAGAACTTGCTATTCTATTAGATAATTTGGATCCACACTTAATGCTAGTTTCCCGATCTAATGTACTTGATTTATCTAACACATTAGATGATTCACTTGGGACATCATTTCTAATCAAGACCCTATTTTTGCCTAATTTTTTCTCCTCGGAGGATTTCTTATCTGATGATTTAGACTTTACAATAGGTTGAATGACTGGCAATAACACATTCTTCGACAGTGAGGCCGAGGCAACTTTCGCAGCAATTGGGATTTGGCTAACATCAACAGGCACTGCCCGGGGGATTTCGTGAGAGATTGGAGGACCAGAATACTCAGCAGCAAATGAATACGAGTATTCATAATAATCATCATCCTCCTCCTCTTTAGGAGATGAGGATACAACAGGCAAAATTTTTCTCAGTAGCATAGCCATCTTATAATACCAACTGGGAACTCCAAAACAAACCAATAATCCCAACTATTTCAAACCCATGAAAGCAAAAACCACTAATATGAAAAACCCATTAAGGCAAAATCACTAAACAAAAAAACCCACTATGCAAACCACTAGTGATTATTTTGATATAATCAAAATAAAATTATTTCAAAAACCCACGAAACAATAAACAATTATTCCAGAAACCCAAGAAGCAAAATTGAACTAAATCAAATTCAAGAGAAGCTCCTCTATAATTAAAGCGGAAACGATAGTTGTATCTTACAAGTATACGTTGGGACACAAAGGGGAGGAGAAGAAAACTAGGACTGGGATTGGGTCCGAGTCTTCTTGTGTTGCTGGTAAAGGTAAACGGTAGAAACTTGAGAGTGAGAGGAGGAGGAGACATTTTCAAGAAATTGAATTCTTTGTACATTTTTTTCTACGTCAACGCGTTGAAGGGCAATAGGAAACTGCAAGGCATTGATGAGAAAGCTAAGACAATTGGCGCTTCTTTGGGTAGTGCGGAGCAGCCATCGGCGGGTTCTTCAGTTATTTTTTTTATACCCACCTACGCTGAACTTGAAAAGGTGGGTTCGTTTTGTCAAGTAAAATTGCAAATATCCTTTTATTTCGCACAATATTTTATTCTTTTGTTTTTAATTTTTAATTACATGTGACAACTAACAATTCTTTTTATTTTTTTTCATACATAAACAACTAATTCTATAAAATAAAATATAAAATTAATAATTTCAATCAGATACGTTTCGAGACATGAAAGTCGATTTGTATTTTAATTAATAGTCACTCAACAAAACAAATTTCCTATCAGTTTTAATATTTTATCCGTACAATTACAGAATATTAAAATAAATTTAATATTTTTTTATATATATTTATATTACAATATATTATTTTTAATATTCAAATGAATTTCTATATCTTTCAAATTTTACTATTTTTATAATAAACTTATCATAATTTTATAAATTTATTTTTTACAGTAATCAAATAAGATCATATAATAAATTTATAAAATGAAAAATTCAAACTTTGAATGTAAATAATTTCAAAATTTTCTTATGTTTTTTTAGCTTAATTAATTAATTTGTTGACGCATTCCACACTACACTCCATGAACACAGAGCCAATCAAGAATAATACGAGTCATGCATGAATTATATGATAAATTAATTAACTAGTAGCTGCCGATATTTTATGTGATTATTATATTTTTTATTTAATTTATATTTTTTAGAAATATTTTGATATATATAATTTATTATTATTACTTTTTATTAAATATACATGTTATTTTTTACAATTTTAAATATTAATATAAAATTATATATCAATTAATTTTATTATATATGATTAGTTAAAAAATAATGTATATATTTTAATTTTATGAATTTGAATTGAAATATATAAAATTATTTAATTATATTGACACCCTTACATTTTTTCATATTATATTAATACGTCCATCTGTTTTTAAAATTATAGTAAAACATCCCTCTATTTTGATTTCATTAAAATTTAAGGTACTTTTATTAAAAATCTATTAAATCAGTATAAAAAATACATAATATCATATATTTTCATCTTAATTTTCATTCACATGTCATTATTTCAGTTTCATTCTTAATAATAATAATAATAAAAAAAAGAGTTACAATATTGCATAGAAAAAAAAGAAACAAATTAACATAAATTAAAAAGAAATTCAAGATCAGAGATAGAGATGAATTTAGGGAAACAAAAAGCAAAGAAGAAGAAATTAACCCTAAAAATTTCACCATGAAACTTCATTATCACTTTATATTCTTTTTAATTCCATTAACATTCACAATATTACTATTGGTATCTTCAATTTCACATTCTACTAGTTCCAAAACTTAGAGAAGAATCCTCCATCAACCATTATTTACAGTAAACTTTGCTCCACCACTAGATACAAGCATTGGTATTAATTCATCATCATCAACATTGTCGCCATTGCCTCTTCCGCTTGACCACAACCAGGTCACTACCCTACACCTACGTTGACACATTAGCAAGAATTCCCTCACCTCTCTTTTCAATCTCATTGCAAATGTTGACTACTCTATCTTTGATTTCTCCAAATTCATTTAAGAAATATTCAAAATTTGAGTTCTTTTCATTCAAAATATTCACAAATTCTTATTTTTCCACCAAAAAATTGAAACTTCCACAGCATTCTTGCAAATCGGTACCCATGTGCATATAATTTGTACCCAAAATCCACCGTTTTCTCTCTACCTTCAATTCCATTCATATCCCTTTCAACTTCTCTACCCAATCATTCTCTTTTACCAGTCACAACAACTCTCAACTCTACAAATACCCATCAAAAAGGATTAACAATAAGATGGAGAAGACAATTAAAGCACGAGAAATAAGAGATAATTACCCAAATCCCTTAGATTTCCCGAAGATCACGAATGACGAGCTTTTGGTGAGAGATGTCACAGTCGGCTAAGGTGCGGATGTAGTCAAAACCAGAAATACTTTCTTTTGTTGCCTTGTGCTTCGATCGAAATTTAAGCCACCATAGCCATGGCTTCTCTCGCTCTTCTAGTTCGTCTTTTAGGTTCTCATCACTTTTTTTGTTGGTGTTTTGTGGCATTGTTAAGTCATTTCAAATTTTGGTGAGTTTAGGCTTTTGATTTTTTTTTTTTAACACTTAACAGAGTGAGGGAGGGTTATTTTGGGCATTCTAAAAAAAATAAGGTAAAAATTGACTTTTTCTTATTTGATTAATGAAAAAATTGGACAGAAAGACGTCGTTGTATAGTGGTGGCAAAATAGAATGGTGTTTTAATATAATTTTTAAAATATAGAGACTTATTAATATAATATGAAAAATACAGGGATGTCAATATAATCAATCCTATATAAAATATAATAATGTAGAAGAAAAATATGTAATGTGGTGGCTTTATTTAAAATTAATTTTTAAGCGAATTAATATATAAAAAATTTAAGAAAGTTATTAATTTGATATACAAGAAAATTTTTTAAATAATTTTTAAATATAATTCTTTAAAAGGGCACTCGTTAAATATTTAAAATTTAAATAATATTAAATAAATAAATTTAAAAATAAAATAAATGAGTGAAAAATATGAATTATGACCTATCGCTTGTCATTATAACAGAATGCAACTCTATCAATATATATATATATATATATATATTTTTATTCGGTTTATTTTTATATTAATTTATTTTTATTTCTCTAATATAACTATTTTATAATTATAATTTATTTGAAATAATTGTTCTTAAAGTATTTAAAAAAAAATCATTGATTAAAATTTTATTATGTATGATTAGTTAAAAAATAATATATATATTTTAATTTTATGAATTTTAATTGAAATATATAAAATACAATAACGTAGAAGAAAAATATGTAACGTGGTGGCTTTATCTAACATTAATTTTTAAGAGAATTAATATATAAAAATTTTTAAGAAAGTTATTAATTTGATATATAGGAATTTTTTTTAAAATATAATTCCTTAAAAAGGCACTCATTAAATATTTAAAATTCAAATAATATTAAATAAAAAAATTTAAAAATAAAATAAATGAGTAAAAAGTATAAATTTTAATCTATTACTTATTATATAGTGATTGTAACAAAATGTAATTCTATCAATATTTTTTTTCAGCTTATTTTTTATATTAATTTATTTTTACTTTTTTAATATAATTATTTTATAATTATATTCTATTTGAAATAATTATTTCTTACAAAAATCATTGATTAAAATTTTCTTAAAAAAAAAACATACTCTTATTCAAGTGTATTTATTTCTCATGTCAAATTAAAGTCAAATAGCACTGAAGAAGAAATTCCCATAAAGAAATCTCATTTTTAATTTTATATAAGATTAAAAGTTCTTTCAATATCACAATTTATTAATTAATGGTTTTACTTGGTCTAATTAGCTATTAAAAATTCATGGAAACTAGCAAGTAATAACAATTGGATACTTAACACTGAATCTTCCTATAAGAGCATCTAAGACTTGGTGAAAGGCTCGTGGATAATATTTTCTCATTTAATTTTTCTTCGTCTGCACGTTTAGTAAATTATTGGGAAGTACTGGTGTAATCAGTGGAATTGGAGAGCCCTGATATACATTGGGTTAATATAAGACAACAACAATTAAAAGGATTAAGTATCCTTCTTTTAATATGTATTGGGTTTTAATCCATTTTTATTTCTTATTGTCTTGATTTATATCTTAAGCGAGTTTGAAATTATAAATTTCGATTCTAACATTTGATATCAGAGTCCAAAGATTTTAACCCAACTTTTGAGTATGTCCTCTAACTTTGTACAAATATAAATTTTCTATTTAATAAAAAAAACTATGAAAATTGATGCATCCAAATCAAAGCATTATTTGGATCCCAAGAATTGTAGGAGATTGTGAATAATGGGTTTGAAGAATCTTTCGAAGCGAAGATAATTGCATACATAGCTGAACAAAAGAATGAGCTAAAAGAGTTACTGAAAAAGGACAAGAAGGCATTATTTCTTCCCTATTAAGGATTGGATGAGTCGACATTTGTAAAAATTTCAGAAACAACTATGAGTAAGCAGGCTTGGATGCCCTTACATCTATATTTAAAGGAGTAGATCATGTTAGAAGAATATGCTTGCAATCCTTGCGAGTTGAATTTGAGGAAATCCATATGAAGGAAGATCAGATGAATTATAACTACTTTACAAGATTACTTGTAAATGCAAGTCAGCATAATAGAAAAGGAGAAAAGATTGATGATATTCAAGTAATTGAAAAATTACTTTGATCTCTCATACCTAAGTTTGATCACGTGATTGCAGCCATTGAGGAATCTAGAAATTTTAAAAGTCTTATAGTTGAAGAGTTTCTTAGATCACTAGAAGTGCATAAGAAACTCATCCAAAAGAATGTTAAATATTTTATGATAGAAAAAGTACTTGAGTCCAAATTAACACTTTATGAACAAAAAGGTGGACAACAAAAAGACGGTAGCCATGGACGTGGTTGTCACATCTCAACTTAAGGGCTATGATTATTCTAGAATATGAATAAATTTAAAGCTATTAACAACCCGTAAAATTATAGATTATGGATATAAATCAAAATCCATCATGATAACGACAGAACCTGAACTAACTCTCATACCCTACAGAAAATAACATTTCTATAAGCATAATTCACATTCATAGCTCATACTATAATATAAACTTTAAAGGGAATCACTTAGGATATCCTATAACCTTTAAGGCATCAACATGCATCACATAATCCATAAGTACTATACATTTTGTTAGTGAATGAATATAAGTCATCAATATACATGAGATTTCATAATCATCTCCAAAACAATAACACAATTTACATAAGACCACAATGGAGCAGCTAGACAACCATTACTTCAAGTTGGATGGATATATAACGATGAAGAACATAAACCATCCACTAGATTTATTGCCTGAAAAATATTAAACAACAAAAAATGAGTACACGTAGTAAGTATAGAATATACTACCATACCTTTAAGGCATGCTTACAGTTGTACTCTAGAGGCATTGTATTTTTTTGATGAAGTTTTAGGGAATCTTTTAAGTTTTACCAACAATTATTAAAACTAATGTAAAAAAATTCCACAAAACTTCATCAACCACAACTAGGACCACCACCAACGAATAATATGGGAAACAAAAAAATTTTCTAACCATCTAGAAATTGAATTTTGCCCAACATCAATAACACTGATTTTGATCACAGCCACGCAAACACAACCTAATCTACATAAATCTTGAGTTCGGGCGCTAATAAATTGAATAATCTTCAAGTTAGAACCAACAATCTCGCACATTTTTTAAATTCTAAAGTCCCTGCTCTAACACACACTTAAAAGAAAAGAAAAGAGCAAAAAATCTAAATTGGTTATCTTCTTAGTGGGTGCCTTCTCAATGGGAAATTACACAACCAAATAGTAGGCCTATTCCATGGAAATGATCAGATTTATTTTTTCATATTTCCCTTTTTATAATTATAATCAAATTAATGCATGTTTGACTAACTACTTGTAGGAGAATACAATATACCAATTTAAATTCAAGTTCATTTAAGTCAATGTTTAGGTGGATAGAAACCTAGAAGTAAAGGTGGATGATGGTAGCAAATGCCCCCATGCTGTGTTGTAACCTAAACGGAAGAATGAATTTGTAGCTTCAGCTGCTATGTAAAGAGCAAGCAATAAGCTCTCTCGAACAATCTTTTGTGGCAAGCACTCCAAAATTTGTGGGGCTCAACAGCACATGTCCATACTCAATAGGGCTAATATGTTATGTCAAAACAACAAAAGGCAGTTAATACCCTAATACTTTTGTCAAAAAAAAAAAAACATTTGTTTAGTACAAGAACCATAAACCTACATTAAAGCAACCACACTTGGAGAATTCTCAGCATCTACTGGGGCACTTGGGAAGAATTGAACTTCACCGTCTTCATTTGATTCAAACTAGAAGAGCACCTCTTCTTAGCTAACTTTGGTGAGTCGAAACTGGAGGACTTTCTCAACACGGAATTTAATTGGTCTCTTCTTCAAGTGGCGTGGGCAATCAAACCATGATAGCCTGGAATCACCTAAACCAATACAATCAAATTACTTGGCATAAATCTCAAATTCCCAACACAGAAAGAGCAAACTCTATGTTACACCATCTTTAAGTTCAAACTGTAAAACAAATTAGCAAATTAATATCATGAATAAGATAACAAACCTTGGTTTCACAGGCAGTGACATCATATTGAAAGAGCCTCTTTGAAAATGATCCTCCCACTAAAAATTCCAAGAAATATAAAATTAACCTTGGAATCATGATTTAAAAAAAAAAAGCATGAATTTTGTTTCATCATCCTTTAATTGCTTAAATGGTTATACCTCCCTAAGAATGAGCGTATCAAAGAATGCAACAGGAAGCCCAATACTCTCACGTCCAAGCACCTTGTGATTAACAATCTCGTTCTTTGTCTTAAAAGAGTACAAAGGGAGTTTTGCCCCTTATATTTATTAAATAATCCCTCAATAAATCAAAATCGTAAGAAGTATTCATCAGATTCTCACATAAAAGCAATAATAACATTTCAACAAAAATCTTGAATACAACGCTTCTGAAGGCGATTGCAGAATAGACTCCATTGCGGAGAGCATCATTTTTCGCCTCCTCTTTCTAGAAATTTGAAACAACAGTAGGAACGCTTTTGATGGCGGTTGGAATGGAGGTGACCTCTGGTGACGAAAACACCAAAAATGGTAGATCAACTTCGATAGAGTTTGAAATCAATGGCGGTTTTGGTTAGTTTTGATGTCTTGAAGACTAAACTTGGATTAGATCACTATTCACCGATGTTCCACCACCAATCATCTATTTTTTTAATTCTTTTTTCTCTTTCGTTCTTGTTTCAATTTCATTCCTTTTTTTTTTTCTTATTTTTATTATAATATATAAGTGAGGAGATAAAATTGGGACACGATGTGAGAGTTTAAAATTTTTTTTAAAAAATAGCGAAGCTATATCTTTTTTTTCTTCTAAAAAATAGTAGATATTTTCCAATCAGTTGGAAAAAATCTTATAATAATTTTTTTGGGCAAATTGAAAGGAAAATATTGATAAATTGTGTTAGTAATAAATTGTATCCTTGTAGTTTTTAGTGTCAACTAAAGTACATGTCACAATTATTCATATATTTGTGATAGTATTTTTAGTTGTAACAAATTATAAATTTATTGACAATTTAATTTTACATCATTTATATAAAATCAATTTCAAATTATATTTAAGTTAGTTTGTGACAAGTATAAATTAATGTGACAAAAAAATATTATTTAAAAATTTTAAGTAACAAAAATAAATAATTGTGATAAAAAATTTAAAGTTTGTTATTTTAATAATCTGTCATGAAAGTAAAATTTTTGATGATAATTATTTTTTTATTGTCACGAAAAAATTATTATATTGTATATTATGATAATTTAAAAATTATTGTCACGAATTATGTAGTTTTTGTGACAAAAATTTTAATAATAATAAAATTATTGTCATAAAATACATAATTTCTAGTAGTGTTAATTATATGCACCTGGGCCATCTGGGCAAAAATAAAAATTCTATTAATTTATAAAAAAAAAAAATTATTTGATCCATTTAAGTTTATTTTTTTACACAAAATTAATAATTGGTCCATCCAAAGTTAATTAAAAATACTATTAATCTATAAATTTTTTTTTTTATTTGATTCATTTAAATCTAATTTTTTAAATAAAATTAATTTTCGGCCAACTCAAAATTACTTTATTGACTTCGTGCCTAGATCAATCAATTTAGAGTATTGCAATACGATGCAAGCCACTGATATATTTGCTATGCCTCTACCAGTAGATAGATTCAAAGAGCTGAGTGATATACTTGGAATGATAATAGTTCCAAGTTTGAGGGGCATGTTAAATATAACAAACTTGATATTTTTAAGTTGAAATAAAATCATAACAAGTAACTCCTAAAAATAGTAGTAATAGGATTTATATATAAAGATATCATTTATAATTGTAAAATTGTGTCAATGTAAGAGAACAAAAATTTGAAGAATTATTTTTCTTTTTTTTTTTTAAATATATTTTGGGGTATAACTCATTTTTATTTTCTTTTTATTTGGATTTTTATTTTAAATGAGTTTGAAATTTATAAATTCCGACTCTAACACACTAACCCATAAGTGAATCTCTCCTTCAAACTTAACCCCTACAAACTGCCAAAAAGAAAGGAAAAAAAAAAAAAAACTCAATTTAATTCAACAAAATGGCATTGATTTTTCTTGTTTTAATTACGAGATAGACATTTGAGCACTGAATTAGTGTATCTGTATGAGCAACAAAACAAATCTGAAGCGCATGAGGTGCTCCGCTTTTATTATCTCACGATTATTGATCAATACATTTGTGTTTCCATTGCTTGGAATGTAACCCCCCAACAACTAGTTCGGGACTAATTAATTGGTAAGGCTTCTTCCCTTCCTGTTCAACCAAACAAGATAAATAGATTAATCCAATGAAAAAAAGAAAGAAAGAAAAGCTATATATAAAAAGAGAGTTCAATGATATTGATTACAAGACCAATCAGCTTTGGCACAGCAATACTAGATTCATTTATCCAGGATTATGAGGTCGTGAGTTTGAATCCAGTCAGCTGTCAACTTTATAAAAAATACTAACCTTTCCCCAGAAACCAGAAACTTTATCCTATCAAAAGCGTCCTGGTTTTAAATCTCTTGGTGGGTTTTGGCAATTCTTCAAATGAAAAAGCTCCTGTTGAGAAAGAGGCTGACAATTTACATAAACAAACTCAGGTGGTATCTGATTCACTTGACAAAGTCTTTCAGATTTCATTATTATTTGCTTAATTTCTTTTTCAGATAAGAGTTGGTTTAACAGTGGAGAACAGTGCCCAATTTCTTTCTATTGGATTCATCAATTCTTTTACCTATACAAGAAACAGATTTTCTTCCTTCTGGCTTTAAACCCATTGCTCTTAGAACACAATTATAAGAATATTTTGCATTGCACACAATGCAATCTCTTTCTTAGTAAGCCAATTTCCATTCAAGCATCCATGCTATTTCCCTAATTTCTTCCTTGCTTTCCAGCCATTTATTAATAATTTCTCACAGGATATGATATATAATTTAGAGAAAAATTATGGTATGCAAAAAAATGGAAGCATAAAGAAATTGCAAATTGATAATATGCCTATGGATAGGAAATGTTGGATATGTTTTCATGATTTTCTTTTCTTTGTGGCCCAATTTTTCTAAGTCAAGAAATTGAATGGAAAATGGAGGAATTGCGTGTCTTGAGGTTTGCAACTTGACTGATCTTTTTAATTATATACATGATAATTCTTTTAAGAGACAAAGTTCACTACCAAAGGGGAGTTAGTAGCAACTACTAGTTCTTAAAAAATTTGTAAGAGTTAAACAAATCACATTACGAATGAAAAACATTGAAATTCTGGACTCGTAATTGAGAGGAATTTTCCAGGAAAGTGATGGGAAAGCATACTATTTACATTTTGAACTCGAAGCCCATAATATAAAGTTTAGGTCTCTTCAAAAAGTTAAGGTCCAATCCATGCCTTAGCTTAGCCCAGAAAGATCCTTAACTTGTATAAAAATTTATAGGCCTGAAAATCAGTGATGTAGTCAGAAATTTTATGCAGTTAAAGTTCTAATCTTGACAGATGAAAGAGAAAGATAAGATTAATTTAAAACATTTTATTTTATGAAATAAATATTCAATTAAAGTTTTCTAACATTGAAACAAATTAAATTTTAAATTAAATGATTCTTTTAACCATTTAAACTTATTATTTACTTATTTACGAAATGAGTTAATAAAATTGAACTTATAATAATTTAATTATAAACTTGTAAAAATTAATGCATTTCAAAATTCTTTTTATTCTTAAGCATTGAGAAGAATCAATTCTAGGTATATTGCCCAAAGTATTATGGACTTATCGTTACACTATGTGCCATACATTTCAAAATTCATTACTAGTTGTTTGTGATATTAGTATATTCACATATCTTGTGTACATAAAAAAGGACGAGAATAATTGTTTGGTGTGTGTATTTTCTATTTTTCTTGCTGTATTAATTGATTGGTGAACATCACCTTCTCCTTGAAGAAATAAATGTATTTTGTTCTCTTTGTTAGCTGCCTCTAATTTCATTTTCTGATTTGCTTCAGTTATAGGCAACTTATATGCATGTTAAGTTACTCAGAAAGTCAGAATTTTGAACTTATATATATTTACAAGACACCTAATATTTTTATAGCTCCTTGGTTTCTAGTTCACCACACATCATAGTCTGCGGATTTTTCTTCTGTTTCTATTCATGATTGATATAGATTCGGAGAGATATCCTTAATTAAAAGCTAATCATTAAGGATATTGTATCTTTAACACTTCCTTTAAATTATAATTGGATCAAAATATTTTTTTTTATGAAAGTTTATTGTCACTTACAACCTGTTGATGGAATTTGATGATGATAATTTTGAAAGCTCATATCAGATGAAGGGAGAATTGTAATTTTATATTGAACGTAAGAAATAAATTTGAAACTCGATCTAAATTATATGATTAGGAGGCTATATATGAATTGAATTTAATGTCTGAAATCATGTTGATATTAGTATAGATTTAAGATAATCAACCTTAAAAATTAATTATTAGAAATAAAGAGTTTATTTTTATATTAACCTGTCAACTTATTTATATTTAATCAAAACATATCGTGCATTTGACAATTTCTATATATTGGTCTGTTTAGCGGTGAATGGTTGGTGATCCATCTATATATTGGTTGATGACTTTAATTTTATTTTTCCTATAATAATTAGTGATTTTCAAGGAATGAGATTTTTATTCTTCCTTGCTAAGAAAAAGAAATGGCAGCCTCCATAATATTTCATGTTGATTTTATTATTATTATTATTATTATTATTATTATAGATATATTCTACTGCAGTTTTATGGTACTGTATGTACTTTGCTAAGAAATTTCCTATTAAATTAAAATACGTACTTATACAATTGTGCTTATTCTCATATGGTCTGGATAACTAGCTACACCAACCCCAGCATACGGAGATACCTCCAAAATTTATGAGGCTATAACGAAACATTTACCCATTGAAGGGTTCCTTATGCAATTGTATGCAATGTGAGATGTTGCATAAGTTGTCAACAAATCCTTGTAAAGAAATTGGCTTCCCAATAGGCCAGTATGAACCTCTAACGCTAGCACTTCACGGATAATAGAAATCAAAGCCCCTTTAACCTAGCTATTACTACAACTCGATCCAAGGTTCCCTATGAGAATATCCACCACTTTCGTCATCAATTTCCATCACCAACCTTACTATATATCCTTATCCAAAAATAACTTGATATTAATTTCTTAATTATAATATATATAATAACATTAAGGAAATAAATACTTGAATTTAAATATATTATTTATCAAATCGCATATATACTTATCATTAAATTATGTCTTAATTTGATAATTATATTTTTTTCATACAATATATTGTTACCTATATATCATATATAGTGTTATTTGTTAGTCTTTTAGACAATTTTAATTATATTACTCACATAATAGTACATTATTATCGATGAATGAAATAATAAAATCAAATTTGTCAAAAATTTTGTACATTTCTCAATAACTTTGATAAAACAAGCAAGAAAATATATACAACCCTTCTAACATATAACACATATAAATAACTTCCACAACCACCTGAACTACTTTTGAGTGCTAATTTTCTAGTTGCTTAAGAATCAAATATACATGAATCCAAGTAATTAATAACTCAAACCAGCAAATTAATACTTTTTAGACAATAGGGCACAACAAAATGTCCACATTGCTTCATGCATGAGGAAACCCAATTTTTAAATTCATTGGTTGTATCCCATCACTTGTGTGGTGGTTGCCTTTGCCTCTTTATATCTTATAAGAACAATAGTAATCCAGCGGTCCATTCCCCACTTAACCATCACTATACCCCTTCTTCAATGTTATATAATATCTTATATTTCTCCTGTGGCCCCGCGTGTTGTTCACATCCCATTCATCTCGCGTCGTCTTTCAGTTTGTTTGTGGCCGGCAAAGAGTAGCTTAGTCTAGGCGATTGGTAGTTGTGGTACTCTTTATAATCTGACACGTGTGAACTCTCAGACACGCTCCAAACCTTAACGGACTTGTCTAAGCTCCCGCTATACACTATCCACCGTTGATCTCCTTTGTCTGAATGTTGATGATTTTCTTCTTCAACGGCTAGGCATTTTACTGGCCCACCATGACCTGTTAAAACCGACAAACAAATATGGACCCCACCAGGCTCTCTCTTCCATACACATATACTTTTATCCGCGGACCCACTCAACACCAAATTACCGGCCGTAGCCAAACTCAAGACGGCCATTTTATGACCCCGGAGGACTCCACCATGGGACAAGTGCTTTTCACGTTCCCAAAAATTTACCAATCCATCTGAGGAACCACAGTAAATCACGGCTGACTCTAGATTTACTGCTAAAGCAGTTACCGCGTTTTCTTGTTTTAATAGTGTTTGCACCAAGAAATGCTTTGTTCCTCTTCCTTCAAGCTCTCTCCTCCATACTTTCATTGTTCCATCGGCTGAACCGGTAAAAACCAATGAATCGAACCCAGTAATGACTGAATTTATCGCATCATCGTGTGCATTGATAGATTCGAGACACTTGTAATCCGTAACTCGCCATACTTTCACGGTTTTATCCCAGGATCCTGAGTATAATAAACCCAGATCTTCATTCAAACTGAGGCATGATACAGCATCAAAATGCTTGATTCGTAGAACATTTCGATGTCTACGAACTTCTACGTAGTTCTTGGGATTAATAGATTTCTTGATGTACTCTTTAAAAGTAGGTAAACTTCCAATTCTCTTATGAACACTAGGGTTTTTTATAGAAGACTTCCATATTCTGATTTTCCCATCTTGATGACCAGTGAAAATCTTTTCTCCATATATAACAATGGCTTTAACTAAGCCACTATTGGATTTGAAGCCGGAGAATTCCTTCAAATTCCTCCAAACTCGTATATTCTTGCTATCAGAGCCAGTATATAACAAGTTACCAGAAGCAGCTAAGGAATAAACATGACCTTCTTCGCGTACAATGGATCCAACAAGACCATTGTTTTTATTTTTATGATTGATTATAGGAGATGGTATTATCCATGGAGATTTAGAATATGGAGACGGTTGGCTCCATGGAGACATCAAAGGAGAAACCTCACCACTTGTGGGTGATCTAGGACTTGCAAGAGAAGGCGGACTTGTAGTACTCTTGTTATTAGAGAAATTATCATCTTCTTGATTTAGAAAGATAATTGGATTAGAGTGCAAGAGAGCACCAAACTTTGGTCGGTTAACACGACCCGTTTGCTGTGTAACCATGGTGTTGCTACCACCTGTTTCTTGTTGTTGCATACAAGAAAATTGAAGAAACAAATTTCTGTAAGCTTTTGTGACTGAAGAAACTAAAAAGAATGAGCTGTGAGAGATTGTTATTAATGGTGGATTGTATTTGAAAGAGAGAATGAATGAAAGAAAGAAAGAAGTGCTACTGAAAAGGTTTGTGAAGGGGAAGGGTATATATATATATATATATATATATATGATCTAAGGGTGTAATCAGGGAACACGTGGAGATAAGAAAGATAAAAAAGACGTAATCATTATAAACCGGGAAACTGAATGTTCCGGTAATAAAGAAACTGTGACAAATTTTGTAACATGAAAATTATGAAAAAAATAGGTGCAAGGTAAGGTGGCTTATTTATTTTGACTTTTTGTAGACATTTTTAGGTTTTATACGCTAAGATTATAAAGGGAAATTGTATATTAATATTAGGTTTTGTTTCAACTTTTCTAGAAAGGAAAGTCGATATTAAAGGAAAAGAAAGGGATCTTGATTTGTGATTTACATGAAAACCTACTTTCACATTGTTGACCATATATATTAATTATTCCATACAAACCCAGATTTTGACCTTTGAATTTTTCAAGCGCTTTATAATTTTTTCATGCTTTTTTAACTGCCAAACGATGCCGTTTTTATGCTTTTTTTTTTTCTCTATGATGTTCTCTTTTCCATGACAGATTGCTTGTCCCAGTTAACTTCTTGCCTTTGGTTTTCTGATGTTTTAAGTTTGGTGTAGCATTGTTAATACAATGAATGTTTGGTGTTGCTATTCATTGATTATTTCATTATTATTTTATATATGTATGTAGTAAAATTAAGATGCAATATATCTATATATATATAATTTATAATTCTAGCTTAAGAGTTTAGAAATTTTTCGCCATTTGTCTAGTTAGCTAGTAACTCTCTCAAATGTTCTAGTTAATCAGTGTTTTATATTTTAATTAATATCATTTTGTAGTTGTATATATACTTTATTGCAGTGACAAAGGGTTGTGACGGTTGAGGCCCAGAAAAAAATTTATTAATTTATAAAAAAAAAAATTATGTGAACCATCTAAATTCAATTTTTTACATATAATTTTTTTTAATTAATATAAAATTAATTTTTTAGTTTCGTCCCTGATTTTTTAGTTATAAAAAAAGTAAAGATTTGTTAAAAAAATTACTTAATTAAAAAAAATTCAAATGTGTACAACACCGGGATAATTTCTTTGCATTATAACATTATTGGTACTATTATTTTTTTTAGATAAGCACTCCACAACCGCTGTTAAAATAATTCAACTTTTTAAACTTTGAAAACATTTTCTTTATTTTACTCAGTCTATTAGAATTTGAAAATTTTCATTCAAATGATTATTAATAAGTTTTTGATTCAGTGATATTGAAATTTTTTTCCTAAATTTTATGTTCTTCTACTGTTATTGTTATTGTTACTTGTTACAGAATAATAATTAAGATTAAAAAAAAATTATTTGACTTTTTAAATGTACAAAAATTTTCATTCTCACCGTTCTTGTAATTTTGAAATTTTAGTTCTGCCCTAATATTCAAACTATTTTGCTGTTTAACAATATCAATAAAAGATTTTTCCCACTTTGATAATCTAATTCTTATGAATTTTTTTACTTTTGGCTAAGCATTTTATTTATTTTAATTTTTATATACATTTTGTATTTGTTTCAATTAGCTACATCCTCATGGTACACCTTGATTTTTTTTAATAGTAAATTTGCTTTTGATCATGGGTTTGAACTTAAAATTTTATAGCTTTATAAATGACTCTAAAGATATTAAATGAAAAGTTTATTGATAATATTTCTACTGTTAATCTCAGAAAAACAAAGAAAGTAATTAATTTTTTTTAACAGAAAGAAAGTAATTAATTAAGGCAACAATTTTTGCTATTTTCAAATAAAAAAATTTTCATTTTTCTTTATGGAAACTAACTCAAAATAACTTGTTATTTTATATTTTAATATCGGTTTAAAATGGTTAATACATGTTATTTAGATAATAACTAATTTGATTATTTAAACCACTTTAATTTTTTTGAAATTATGTTCATACATGTTATTTAAACAGTAACTAGCTTAATTATTTAAATCACTTTAATTTTCTTAAAATTATGTTAATACATGTTATTTAGATAGTAACTAACTTGATTATTTAAATCACTTTAATTTTCTTGAAATTATTTTCCCCCACTGTGAATTATAATTAGGATATATAACCTTTGAAACTCAAAATATGGATCAAGTATAATGTTACATATTTCACAGCCAAATATTATTAGTATATATATCCTCTTCAGAGAGAATTTCAATTTCACTCAGGTGAGTTAAAGCAAAAGCCATTGAGGTGGCAAGTTTTAAAACCATAAGTTTACGAAATTACCACAGTTGGAAACCTAATTAACTTGCCCATACTAAATCTCAATTACGTACCACTTGTTATTGAATTTATGGACAGATCAATCAGAAGAGTACTAATATTATATATATATATATATATATTCACTATACATATCAATTATTATATCTGGTGGCCACTGGCCAAGAATTCAAACGCATTATACTTCTTGTCAACATTGTAAGCTTGCTTTAAAATGGTGGCAAACATCGAAGTCCAGTGATAGCAACCCCAGTTGAAAGCTACTTAAATATATATATATATATATATTTAGGATTTCAAGGACTACAATATCAAAAATTTTAGTAATATTTCTATATATAAATAACTTAATTTTTTATTGAAATAAATATTTAAGTACAATTGTAATTAAAGATCACATTTCTATTTCTTTTTTCCCTTTTTTTTTGAACTGTTTTTCTATTTTAATTTTAAGAGAAGCGTAACAGGCTAGCTCTTAGTGCTTTTGAGGCTACTTAACCATACCTAATTTACTTTCTAGTCTTTTCCATCACTTTCGAGTGGTAGCTCATCACGCACTAATCTTAAAGATTAGATTAGGGTTAGGGAACAAAGCCTTTTTGAGTTTGTCAATGCCTTATAATTAATGCTTTACTTCATTGTGTGCCTATATATATAATTAATGTATGTATGTAACCAATGTTGATCCGAGTCAATCTCCTTTAATAATATTTATAATTTGAATATTATGAATAGAAAAAATATATATAAAGAAATTTTTGCTCTTTTATAAATTCACATTAATTTCAAATTTACACTATAAAAAATTTGAGAATTACCGATGGATTTATCCATCAATAATTAAAAAAATCCATTGTTATTTTGAAAATATTGACGGATTGCCAATGGATAAAAGCAGTCGATCCAACGCTTGTCATTAAATATTTACTAACGAAAAAAATAATCCGTCTCTATTTAGCGACGGAATTTCATCACTACTACCATAATACATATGTTGAAAAAGTGGTTCTCCTTTTATGAATTCACCGACCATATATTCCGTCGATAATTGTGTTATTATTTTTAAATTTCGTCTCTAAATTCATCGATAAACCTTTTAAATTGTTAATTTAATTAAAATAGTTGTCGATAATCCGTCGTTAAATTTATAAGTAAAATTAAAATTCTATTTGTAACCCATTGGTAAATTTAATATTATTTTTTTTTAAATTATATTTTAAAGGTTTAAAAAAATACAATTAAAAAAAAAACTAAACTAATCCAGACAATGTAGACTTAATTGAACTTAATTAAATTTAATGATTCTTATTTTTATTTTAATTATTCACAAAAAAAATAAAATAAAAAGATAAATTAAGTACATAATTGCAAATAAAATGAAATAAATTGAAAGTTAATTTTATTAAATTAAAAAATTAAAATTTACAACTTCAAAAATCAAAATTTACAAATTGCAAAATTTCAAAATTTTATAATACAACTAATAAAAAAAAAATCACAAAGAAATCTAAACCTAAAAATCTTTGGTTTACCTTGCATATATCTATCTTCAACTTTGAACAAAGAAGTCTAAACCTAAAAATCTTTGGTTTGCTTTGCATCTATTTATTTTCAACTTTGAAAGAAATAAATTATACAAATAAATCCTACAAAGTAAAAAAAAAAAAAAAAAAAAGTTTTTTTTAAATAATTATTTATGGGCTCAGACTTTATTATTTCTCAAAAATTCTTAAAGGGACAACTGACTTTAACTGTAAATTCAAAATTAAAATCATTTAAATTTGAGGTAAAAAATGGTTATTTTTATTTCAACTCAATAATCAGTTTAATATTAAAAGTAAAATTACTTTTTAATTTAACAATCAAAATGAAATTAATTAAATTAAATTTACCCTGAAATCTACCCATTTTAAGCCAAACCAAAATTAATAATTTAAATTTAAATTTACCCTGCCAAAATCAATTTATCATTTTAATTAGTTTGTTAATTTGATTGGGTATGATTATCATCATTGCCTTTTATGGTCTTATTTTCCAAATTCAAACAATTTAATAGACTTGTATTTCAATGTAACTTAGCTAATTTCGATTTCTAAAAATTTCAGCAAACCAAATGAAATTTAATCAGACCGTTGGTAAAATTCAGACTCTATTCCGATGGTTTACCATTGATAAGTAACATGGAAATTTTTAGCGCCACAGTTTACCTATGAAATTTTATTGGCAATCGGGCGTTAAGCTGAAGTTATTTTTTTTGTCCATTTTTCTTTGAATGTTTCGTTGGTATTCGCTGAGATTTAACAATGGTTCTTAATCCGTCAGCAATTTTCATCGGTTAATCGCATTTTTCTTGTAATATCAATCGAGTCCAATATGACTTTTGGATACTAAAAGATTTTTAAAAAAAAATGTGTGTATGTATCTATATATAAGTTACCTTTCCTCTAGTATATGTAGAATATTATTTTTCATCTCATGACCTATATAGTGACTATTAATTAGATTGATAACTCAATATATAGTTAAATCTACATCTTATAATATAAGAGGTTAGTCAATTTTGTTTAAAAAGGGAAAAGGGAAATGTAGCTCAAATAGCTCCTCTATAATCTTTTTAGGCTCTTTGACATATATTTGAACAAATTATTAATAAATACAAATATATAAGAAATCTTTTCAAATCTGAGTAAAATAAAGAAAATTTGCTGAAAACTTTGAATTAGTGTATGAAATTGAATTAAAAGTTAATTCTAATTTTAATTACTAATGAAGTTTTTATTTAGTGAAAATAGAATTATTTTTAAAATAGAGAAATATTAAATTTAAACTTAAGTCAAAATCAAATTTATTAAAAATATATTATTATTATTATTTAAAATATATTTTTACAAAAAAATATAATTAGTTATTTTTTAAAAATAAAAATTTAGAAAAAAATTAAACTTTATTATTTTTCTTCTATTAATTTTGATTACAATAGTCACATGAAAAATAAAGTAAAAATCGTGAACGAGTCAGAAGTTGGTGAACCATACATACGCTTTTATGCGCCTTACGAATGGAAGTCTTCATTCTTCAAGACCGTAGCGCTTTGCGTTCACGCGCGGTTAATGTCAACGGCCTTTAATTGGCTGCCACCTACAACTCTTTGCTAATCGCGATTGGTCCATGAAAGCGACTTAAGCTTGTTAACATTAACGGCCACATACTGAAACATTATCCCTTCTTTTGCCACGTGGTTCAAAGGTAGATTCAATACTACCAATTATTCATTGACACGCAAACAACTAATCATGCTACGTTAGGATGATGACATTATCTGATTGCCAATTTTTGGTCTGGTCCCACTTCAGATGCAATATATGAATTTTTTTAAATAAATGCTTGTCATTAATTAAGTATCAAATATCAAACCCTAATAACTCTCACTTTTTATGTATATATATTTTTAAAAAAATTTAGCTTTGATTGAGGGATGAATTCAAGACTCCTTACTTTTTAGTCTGTGTTTGGTTGGAAATATAATATAAAATCTTATAGACTGAAAAATAATTTCAAAATTATTAAATACAAATTTTTAGATAAATATTTTTTAAAAAATGATTTAGACCTATCATCATATATAAGAGACACATCGTCTATATATATATATGAATGAATTTTTTATTTTAAATTTTTTATTTTTTGTTTCTTGGTAAAGTAGATTTTTGGAAGTCAATTGCATTAATTAATTAGATGCAAGAATTATAATCAAATTATGGAGGTTTTTTGGATCTTTAATTGGAAGATTTAAAATCTATTTGCAATTTAAAATTATTGTGTAATACTTTTAAGCTATTTGAGTATTTAATAATAAATAGTAAAATGGTTTTTTTTTAAATAATCTATTATTTGATTATTATCAATTAATCTGGATTCAAACAATAGAAATTTCTTACTGAATTTTTAATTCTCTAATTTTTGTATTTATATGAATTTAAATTCAAAACCGCTACTTAAGCGGTTATAATATATACCATTAAGACCAATCAAGTATTTTTAACTTCAAATTATTAGTTTATGGAAAATTTATTTTAACAAAATTTATTTATATAAAACCCCAATTTAATAATTAAGTTGCTAAACATTCACTATATATCACTATACAATATATTTTATAAAGCAGATTAATTACACAAATTTCAACTAAAAAGACAATAGAACCAACCCAAGTGGATTTGGTGATAAAACTGTTTTTCCATGCACATGGAAACAAAATACTACTAATTATTTAAATTATCCTCAAGCAAATATATAGATCAATTCTAAGTTTAGCCACCAAATGAGCTGATGATCTAATCAAAACATACTTCATCCGTCAGCATCACTGATTTTCAAACAATAATAATTTAGACTTTAATTCTTTCATAATCGTCTCTAAAATTGTAAAGCTTTAAAATTACAAATCTAATAAGCAGAGTATCTTACAAAAGAAAAATCGAAATTTGTATTGTTACGTTTCTTTAATAAAACTTTATATATTCAGGTTATAAATAGGACTTCTGTGACATAGAGGTGGTTGGAAAAGAAACAGTCTTGAACACAAACCATTTCAAAAACTACTTGACCTTTGTGATGAACACAAACTTTCATTTATGGGTTAGGTGCTTCCTTTTATGACCTTGTGTATGTTAACCTAATTTCAGTTATATATATTATATCATCCTTGGAAGATATTTGGAAACCAGCACACAAGAAAATCTTTATTACAATTATTATATATAATATGTATTATGTTGAATTTTTTAGGATAATCAATTAATCATAATGGTTTTAATTAATCAATAATCATATATGAACTTCTACATATTTTAGTAGTAGTGTATCTTTCAACTAAATAATAAACTTATGTTCCAATATCTATTTCTCCAATATTTTAAAAAAATAAATACTAGTAATTAGGTTTAGTCATTAATTATCATTATTCAAAGGAGCCTTTATCGCATAAAAATTATATTAAGGAAGTGTTTGATTAATTCTTAACAGTCTCTTAATAAAATAATTTTTTAATTAATAAGAAATTGTGATTATTTATTAAAAATATTATATTCCTTTAACAATTTTTAATGAATCAGACTTATATTAAAAAATAAATGATTGAAAGATATTCAACTCTAAATTATTCAAATTTTTTAATTATTAAAATAATTTAACTTTTAACTTTTAATTATCAAATACTACCTCATTATCCGCAAGTAGCCTTCACATGAAATCATCCAAACTTTTGAAATTGTCTATATGCATTGCATTGCATGCATGCGTCCAAATTCATTTTCATTTTCTTAGGATATTATTAAATTTCTTGTGGGAGACATTAAAATAGAAAAGGTCATACATATATTTCGTGTCAAATAGAATAGAACACAATAATCAAGTCATAGTTAATGGAAAAGGAAAATACTTAATATAAAATAATATGTCTATGCCATGTCACACTCATAATAAGCCACAAGGCATTATAATTAATAGACACTTGTCTCTAATTCTAAATATTTGGCTAACATACCAAGAAGTAGAGTTTGTCAATTTCAACAATAGAACAACTGTAAAGAGCAAAACCTAATGGTGTAAACAGGTGTATTATTTTTTTGTCTTTTTGTCATATCATCTTTACAATAATATAAAAAAATTAAAAAAAAATAATTGATTTTTTAAGATAAAAATAATATAATATAATAATTTTAAATGTAAAATTTTATTTTTTTTTATTATTTTTAAAAAATAATTTATGTATATATAGTGTTTTAAACTACAGTTAAATTAATTTATACTAATTATTTTATCTGAAAAAAGAACACATGTAATGGGAATACTATAGTAGGATCTCTACTTTCACATTCATTTTTAATTTTCAAAGCAAATGAAATTAACATATTGTTGGAAAACAATTTGAGGAAACAAAATTCACAAAGACAAGCATACGTTAGGATTATACCTCAATAATTTTAATAAATTTTTAAAAAAAATATTTTTATAAACATATGATAAATATTTCTCAATTAAATAGATAATTATTTCCTTTATAAAATAAAAATTCTGAATAAAAAATCTTATTAAGTTAGAATTGATATTGAATAATATTATAAATAAAATAATTATATGATATTTTTCGACTTTAGCTTAATATTATGATAAAATTATAATAGCCACAAAATGATGTCTTTATAATAATATTACGAGAGAATTTATAATTTTATTTATTTAAAAATTATAATATATTAATTTAGTAGCTTATTCTTTAAGTGACTATGAATATATATATATATAATTGAATCACGTTAAATTTATTTATATTATTTTTTTTTATCATTATACTTATAATTCTGGTTTTCTTAACAAAATGATAAATGATAAAGTTATCAATATTATTTATATTATCATCAAAAAAAATCCTTAATTTTTAATATTAATTTTAATTATATCCAAAACTAATTCTGAGCATGCCTGTTAATCATCAAACAGGTATATGTATGAATTTGCCACACCATCAGGCATATGATATCACATTATTTTACTAGCTATTAATCAAATACCTTAATCACTAGATTAAGGAACACATATGCAAGATTTGATTAATTATATTATCTCTTTATATATATGAACAATTTAATAATAATTAAGATAACAAAAAACATGTGAATTTCTTAATTATTAATCAATTACATACTCTTATTTTAGGCCTGTCTATTAAACATCAAACATGTCTCTAATCAACCAATTTCAAATTTTCAAACATCATACTTTTTCAGCAATTGATAATAAAAATCACTGACATAAGCAATAATAAGACTAATTAATTAAAATCAGTCTTAAAAAAATTGAGTATATATAATTGAGATAAGGTTGCTCTGCCTAATTTTTTATATGTTAATTAATTAATTAATTAATTCTTTAATTGAAATACTATTAATATATATATATTACTATGTGATTTGTCTATTAATCATCAAACACGTTTCCTTATGGATGAACAAACTTATTCTAATCTTATTATTAATTTAATTGCAAGATTATATGTAGAGGTGGCATATTCTAATTATTGACTTCATAAAATATTTGATTTTTTTAGTAAAATTGATTAAAAAATAACAATTTTAAGCAAATCAAATAATCAAATTAATTAATTAAGAAAAAAGTACTTATGCAAGCAGAATTGTAGCAATTAATTAAGAAGTATGATTAAGGCAAGTGTTAGTCAGAAAATATAAATTAATCATATAATTTATATGAATTACGTAGATTAGGAGGTTTAGAAACTATAACTAGAAATCGAGACTTAGACTAGAGTGCTCTTTTAGCCTATTACTAATTAATAATCAACATCAACAAAATGTTTTGTTAAGATTGAAGTTTATCCAGGTTTAGTTTTTATTAATTTGAGGACATATGGCTTTTAATTAATCGTTTCTTATGTATTTATTTGATTTAACTGTTTCATAATATCTGTTATTGATAACTAATAGTTGATTGTTGCAAATATTCGATAAAATTATTATTAGCTATTAGTATTAATATGTTTAATGACCATTAAAAATAAATATTAATATTTAATTTTTATTTAAATATTATTTTTTTAAAAAATTAATTTTTTTAATTAAATAAATAGAAACTATTTAAAAAAAATTAAAATTAAAATTTGTATATTCAATAATTATTTGACTACCTAACAACTAACAACTATTATTAATCAAATAGATTTATTATAATTATTGAAAATAAAAAAAATAACTACATCAAAAAATTTTACCAATCAAACATTAATATTACTTAAAGAAACTCATTGTTAATAGTATGTTAATTTTATTAAGAGAGCAATGTAAAATTATATTGGCTTAATGACAAAAAAAAATCTAAATTCTTTTTAAAAATTGCAATTAATTCTAAACTTTTCAAATTAATAGATAGACTATTTTACTTCAATTTTAAAATTTAATTACAATTGTATTCATCTGATAAAACTAAAATGAAAATTAGTCCATTACACCTTGTTTATATTTCTAACTTCTCATTACTAAACTCAACTATCATACTCTTTCACATCTAGGTATATATAATCTAGTAGTATGTTCATACTCAACCTTCAACATTATTAAAATCCCTTCTTCTAATACTCAAAAAAAAAAAAAAAAAAACACCCTATAATAATTCTCGACTAATCCTTTATTATCAATGGTCAAAATTAATGTGTAATTTTGACCAAATAAGTGCAAATGCGACTAAATTTTGAAATCTTAGTGTAAAATTGCAAATTTTCAAAAAAAATTAATTTAATTTTTCGTATCATTAATTAGGCAAACTATGTTGCAATAAAATTATTAAAATGATGTTAGGTTGAAATCTTGTTAATTATTCCATTGTTTGAAACAGATTATTTATTAAAGTTGAAATATCGATAAAATTTTAAAATTCTTTCGATGCTTATCATTTGATTTTTTTTTTATAAATTTTTGAAATTTTTATATAATTTTAAGTATTTAAAAATAATTAAAATAAATATGAGAAAATTCATTTAAAAAAATTAATAAATTTAATTAATAAAGTATTATTATTATTATTAAAACATAAGCTGATAGAAGTAGTAGAGCCAAAAATTAAATGTTGTTTGCTTCTTGTCTTACACAGGTAATTAGTCTTATATTAAATTATGAATAATGGACATACGAAAGAGACAAATAGACAACAAAGATATTTGCCCCACCATCTCCTACACAGTAGCAGCAGTGAAGTGTCTCTAACATTCAACACTATATCCTCTTATCATCACCATCATCAAATTAAACCCTAATTTCGTGTTCATGCATTACTTGATAATTACCTCCATTTTTTTAACTTATCTTGCAACCCTTTTTTTTTTTTTTTTTTTTAATTATGGTCTTTTTGTAAGTGTTCCGGTCTCAAAGATGTTAAAAATATTAAGTTCAATCAAAGCAAACTGATGATTCAAAGAATCCAGAACATTGATATAGTAGTAGTGGAGGTAGATGAATTAAGTGATGTACACTTGGCTTCATTTTTAGCAGAATTGGACCATAGAAAAAGATTGAAAAAGAATCTGGAGTGGGCAATATAGTTTATATTATTATTATAAGAATTAAGTAGACAAGTCACTTCCTTGCTCACAAAATCATTCACTTCATAGTTACCACTTATAGTGCTGTACACATGTCTCATTTTGTAGATCAGATTGTGTCCACTGGACCCCTACCTCTGTCCATAACCAGTTGTTGAAAAGTTGAAGCAAACATATTATGAGAGTAGACAATTAGAAAGTTCATAGCAATAAATAACTAAATAAATAAATCAAATTCTCTCCATTATGGAATGCTGATTTTCTTCTTCTTTCAATATATCATATAAGAGGAGAGAATATGAATTAATTTAAGTTTATTCTCATATTAAACTAAGCCTTTGTGATTATACATTAATATTAATGAAGAAAAATATTATTAATAACATGATTGAATATATATTTTTATCAAAATTCGAATCTCATCGATAAAATTTATATTTAAAAAACATGATTGAATATATATATTAGGACAATAAAAATGCAAGCTAATAATATCTCCATCTGAATTAAAAAAAAAAAAAAATACAGATTGTACCTATAGAAATTTCTTTCCTATTTCATTTCAATTTTTGGTGCATTGTTTCGAGTCATTATTAGCTTAATTTATGTTTTGGATAAACTTGTCCAGAATTTCTGGTTTGTTTGGTGAATAGAGTTAATCATAGATTTATTTATTTATTTTAAATTTATGAGATGTTCTTGTACCATAAAAAACATAAGATTAATCTTCGTTTGCATTTTGTAAATGGTACTTGTCCAAAAAAATTTGATTTAATGAGGATTATCATAGATTTACTTTAATTAAAGGGTTTATGGATGTTATTTTATGTGTCAACTGCCCATAAATTGCATTAAAATTTATCAAGGCTCTAATGTGGATATAAATAACAGGTAAATATTATCTGACCTATAGATGTATTACAAACTATAATATTTATTTATTTATTGTTATGGCAGTGGGTATGTTTATGGCTTTGAGGCTTGTAGAAACAGTCTTTAAGGTGTTAATTACCCCCCTGTTTAGTTTGCTGTAAGGTAAATGGCAACAAACTTCAGAATACAACAAAGCCAGATAGTGTGCTGGAGGCTATATTGTAGAATACAATAAGATGTAAATTATTAAGAAGATAAGGGGAGAAAGAAGGTGATTCAAAACTTTAGAAGTTAATTTAGAGGAATTTTTACGTCTCTTTAATGAAAAAGAAAATTTATCATATTATATTATGAATTAATTAATGGTAATTAGATACGTTACTACATGAGATAAATGTAATAATTAATTATTAAAATTATGAGATATGTATTGTAATTAACATGTTGACGTATCAAATTTTATAATTGTTAATTCAGAATTTGTAATATTTTATCTAATAACAATTTATGTTCAGTTAAGGAGGCTGAAGCCATTGTTGTTAGGGAAGCGTTGTCTTGGCTCCGTGGTTGTGACTTTGGTGCTGTGATAGTGGAGAGCGATGCTCAAGTGGTTATTCCAACTATCCAGGCACATTACTTTGATATGTCTGAATTTGGTGTTTTAGAGGCAGATTGTAGATTGTTGTTAGATGAAAATTAACAGTTAATTCATAATTTATAATATTTATCTAATAAAAATTACATGAAATTTTTATAAAATTAATAATAAAAATAAATTATATTTACTTGGCCAAGTGGCAAGTGCCGATTAATTAATTAAATAAAAATTATATCTCAAATTTGGTTTCCCTCCATTAGTTCCTTCCACTATCCAAAATACTATTGTTTGAATACAATGAACTTTTAAAGTGCTTCAAAAGTTCATGCTCTTTCAATGTGGGATTCCATTTTCTACAATGACTTAAACTACCTATAAATGACAATGATTAAATAGAATCACATTTTCGAAGTAGTCTGTGTAGTGAATTTGCCACGAGGGAATTGAAGGGATTATCAATTCCCCATAATTTTCATGTGTTATAAATCAAACTTTAATTTGAGTTTATTATAAATAATACTTCTTTCAATTAATTAATTGTTTAACCCTCATGCACATGCAAAATATAGGATTTTAATTTTACTGTAAATCTAATGATATATTTATATGGTGACACAACATATCTATAAATTAAGTTTCATAATTATAAGAAAATTCCAAAAATTAAATTAATTAATAAGATCCCTAAAAAAATACTAAAAAGTGATTCTAATTTTTTTTTTAGTATTGAAAATGAAGCAATCGATTTTGAATCTATTATTTAAAATAATATACACTTATCAATATACAGTGATTTAAAGTTCTTAAAAATTACTGTTATGCAAAGTAGATAATAAATAGACATGTAATCATACTTATATTCATATACATTGAAAACAAGAATTAAAAAATTATATCTAATAAATAATATTAAATTAAAAATAAACTTTTATATACCCTATTGTATTTTTATTATATAATATTTAAAAATCCCTTAATTCTATTTTTTTTTTACAAATAATATATATACATGAAATTTTAATGTTATATTTTATTTTTAGATAATAATTAAAAAAAATAAATCAAATTATGAAATGAAATAATAATTTAATTTTATTATTAATATATTTGAATCAAATTAAATATTTTTCGAAGTGGGACAATTTTTATGAATATATTAATGAAGGAATTATTTTTGTTATGTATGGAGGGGCACATTTTTAAAATTAACGGGCTAAGAAGTAGGCCCAATTTTAGCAAATTCTTACAGGACTTTAAATCTTGAATTCATCCCAGATAGAGCCCAACAGAGCCCAACAACCTGTCTTGTTCTTCAAGTCGCCAGCTGCAATGCTTGCTAGGATTTAGGAGCCTAAAACCAGAGACTAGAGAAAGAGCTATTAGCTGTTGAACAATTGTTTTATGTAAATTCGTATTTTTTATGAAAAAGAAATGGAATTTATAATCGAAGAAGGCAAGCAGTTTAATGGAGATTGCCCCACTCTTGTTCTGGTAATTTAATTTCTTTCTCATAGGGTTTGATAGAATTTTAAACTTTCTTTGGATGCTCGGAAAATGTTAAATTTAGAAACAAAGTTTTCATCTTTAGTTATTTTATATTTTTGTTGGTCTTATGGTTTGAATTGTTAATGGATTTTTTTGCTGGGTTATTTTAGCCTGCTTTATCAATTGGGAATGTGGGGCAGCTAGCTTTGGATCTTTTAGTATCATCAACAAGAGCAGGGAGAATTGGGTATTTGGATGATCCCTTCATTCTTCCATGTGTTGGAAATGATGCCTATGGACCCATTCCTTCTGGTGACCTTGCTTTGCCTCTTGAAGGTATTGTTTTATAGATTATCAGTATTGCTTTAGTATTAACTCTTAAATTGCAATTTTTTTATATTGATTTTGTTGTTGTTGAGAATTTGTACTTAATGGGTTTATGTGAAATTTGCAAGTTGTTATTTTCTTGTATGCTTTGCTGGTTTGTTGAGTGAATATTTTACTTAATGTCTTGCAGCTTATGACTCACCTGCTAATGGATTTACACTTATTCAACAACGGTCACCTGTTGCTCAGGTAGTATTTCAATTTGAAAGTTTTTTTTTTTCCTCTCTCTCTAGCATGTATGTATGCCAATTTGGAAAGGAAATTGTACATTATTTTCTCTATCATGTATTTGTATGCTGAAGCAAAAATGTCTGATGAGAGTGTAGAATATTTGGAGGATTCATTCATCCACTGCATTCTGTATGTTGATGCTTGGAGCTTATGGTATGTGGCTAAAAGCAATGCTAAGCTTAACAATCGCAAGCAGTAGTTAAACAAGGATTTACTATTCGCAATGTGAACTTGAATTGAAACTTGAATCCATGTTGAGAGAAATACATGGGAATGCTTAGACCATCACTATACTCTTAGATCATCACTATACTAAGTGCGCTATTATGCAGGAAGAAAAATACAGAGAAATGATTCATGTCTGCCACAAAAAATGGCAGTTTTCTACAATAGCATATCTCAATTGGACCTCAGTCTAATAATTTTGCAATGCAAACTAGCTATAGTAGTAAGCAAGAAGCTCCTAATGCCAAATTGAAAGGTTTATTGTTTTTTCAAGTGGCTATATTTTCCTTTAGACACATTTTTCCAAGAGTCCCTGAAACTTGATAGGAAACATCAAAATAAGGGTCTCACTATGTATTTGTCTTTCACATTATTTTGATTTTCATCAACTTTGGACAACACTTGTAACTAGCCCTGTGAAGTTGTATTCATGAGTTGATGTGTTTTAAAATTCTAAATTATGTTCATTTGCCCTTGGAGAACTATTTATGGATAAGAAGTTTTTCAAGCAGGGGAAGATGGTTGAATTTGCTAAGAACTTAGCGGATTTTGCTGCTACTAGTGGAAAGAAGCACATTGTTGTGCTTTCTGGCTTAGACTTCGGCAGATGGCAAAAAATTGATATGTCAAGGTAAGCGTAAAATTCTCTGATTTGTCTGAAATTGTTGTTTGTTTTCATCTGGTGTCCAAAGTTGCTAAGGATTTCTAGAGACCTGGTTAAATAACTACTGTGTTTATTTTCAAAGTTTAGTTGCATGTATTTCGAACTTTGTCAACTACCTCTTTTTTTCGAAGAAGATAAAAATAAAAATGTCGATTGGTGCAATAATGTTTTCAAATGAACAATTACAAATGCAATTTTCACTGAAGCATATGTATTAAGAAGCAAGGAATTATAACTAGTTCCTTTGAAAAACGAAAATTTTAAAAGTGGGTTTGCTTTATGTTCGATTTTCCCTGCCTTTCTGCATATCCAAGCAGTAAACTGGATATACTGCTTGCAACTGCATAAGCTTTTTTGTGATGTTGATCATTTCTTTATCATTTCAGCGGTTTGCAGACATATTACCTCTCCAGTACCAATAGTGATGGGACAGATGATCATTGTGAACAACTTGGTTGGAAGAGACTGCAAGAATATAACCCTGCTCAGAGGTCTTGGAAATATCTTAGTGCTTTAGCCGAAGGCAATGCTATGGAAGAGAACAGATTGCCTTCTGAGGATGAACTAGAAGAAGAGGATTTCTATCCGAGTTTGCCTTTTGCTGCTCTCTTTTCTTGTTTTAAGGTATCCTTTGTGAAGTTAATTAACTAATTTCTTTGAACCAATAATATTCAGATGTACTCTTTTTGTTTCAATATTCAAGTTGGATTTTACACTTCATTTTTAGTCGTAAATTTTATTTTCTTTGTAATCTTTATTTTGGTTAAATGTAAATAGGCAGTCTTCATTATGTGGTTGGGAAGTTTTAAGCTTTGGTTCTGTGTTTTTCGAATAAAAGGATTTGACTTAGGCTCTTGTTTTCTGAATCAGGCAAAAGGCTTGAAAGTTACATGCTTATTATGCTATTGCTCTGAAGGGGACAACATACCTGATGCTTTTCATTTGGCTGAGTCCACATGCAAACTCTTGGGGCTGAGTCCAGACAATTTCCATGGTGAGTTTTATGATAGATTTCTAAATTTTTATCTATTAACATTTTATACTTAAATCTCGAGATCATAATTGAAAGCTTCGAATTTCATTGAATATGCCCAAATTAATGCTATTTGGTTGGAGATCATTTTCTAGTAATGAAACATGAACATATTAGGAGTTAGAGCGATCATGCTGATTTCAGTTTATGTTTCTTTCAGGTGATGAGGGTGGTAAATGGCTCATCCCATTTTCATGGAAGACTGTGTATGGACCACCCCCAGATATCTCTATCTTTTAGATTTTGATTAACTAAACAAGGGAGGTGATATTTGATAAACATGCATTGCTTTAAATCAGTTGTTGAATTTAAAATTTTGCTATATAGATAGAACTGTGAGAAGCTGAAAGCATTATCATGGTTTGATTATCTTATATTATTGCATTTTACCATCGGACGACAGCTATTATCACCCAACAATAAAATTAAAACACACTGTCATCCTGCAAATAAAGTTAGCCTTGACCTGTCAAAGGATTTGTTGAATCTTCTCTTGATTAAACTTTTCACTCTTAGGAAGAGAGGAAAAACAAATCCCACTAACCATATTTGATTCAATAACCTTTCTATATTCTATACTAGTAGGAGTGTTTATGATTCGATTTAGAGTAAAAAAATTTTAACTAAATTAATAAAATCAATTTTTAAATAATTCAATCAAATAATATATATAAAAAATATCTAAATCAAAGTCATTTAAACTCGATTTGGATAATCAGTTAGATTGATTTGGTAAAAGAAATAAATAAATAAATAAATAATTTAAAGACATCATAAAAATTTAACAAATATTAAAATAAAATTATATTTTATACCATTACTTCCAGATAATATTCACATCCATCAACTTTCAGTAGTACTGCTACTTGCCAGTTGCATTCTGGCTGGATTCTCGCGTTTGATGTTAAGAACATTAGCCCATGGGTTAATGGAGCAACTAAATGACTAATAATTTCAAAAACTGGAAACAAGATTAACAATTAGGGATTTGACAAAACATGCAATTTTATTATTATTATTATTAGTAATTTTGATTTGTTTAATTTTATTTTTAAATTTCTAATCACACTAGTTGATGCATTCATGTACTTTAACTAAATCTTAATTCTCTCTCCTTCTAAGACGATTCACCTAAAAATTTGAAAACCTTAAAACTTTTATCATGGAAATGGCATATTTCTCCATTTCTTATATGGATTTTTGAAATGGTTTGTGCCCATGGATTTGAAAGGAGAGCATGAGAAAATACTAATTGAGAATTGGGAGTGAAATTAGAGATTAGACTCAGAATAAGTATTTGATTTTAAGGTAAGTTAATTTTTAAAATAATAATAAAAGGATAGAAAAATATCTTATCAATTTCATTTTCCAATTGCTTTTATTTTTATAGATTAATGCTCGTTATAAAATTAAAATCAAATAAATTACACCTTTGACATTTTAACATAATTTACATTTTAATTCATACTGTTTCAAAAGCAACGTTTTTAATTTTTAAATTAACTTCAATAAAAATCAGTGATAGATTTTGAATGGTTATAGTGTTGTATAATTAATTGAATGATTAAAATATATTATATTTTAAAATTTTAAGGATAAAAGTATTATATAACATAAAATGTCAAAAATTAAAATATACTAAAATATTTATATTTTTACAAAAAAGAACAAAAATATTATATATTAACAAATCTCATGTATTAAAAACATTAATTTTGAAATAATGGAGATTAAAGTGCTAATTATGTCTGATATAAAAAATATTAGTGTAATTTACCTATTAAAAAGTTACAGTCAAATGCATATTTTAACACTTGTAATTTTCAAAGACAAAAAAAAAAAGTGTTGTACCGTAAACTTTCAAGATGTTCTATTCAACTCGTGAACTTGTTAATTTTGTGCACATTAAACACAAAATTTTTACAGTGTTTAATTGTTTGTTTGTGGGTGTTTCATTTCAATATACTTCCACTAGTACTTTCTCATGTGTTTGAAATTATTGGAGCAAATAATTTCAAAAACTGGAAACATAATTTGTTCAGGTTTATATACTACTATTAGGAAACATAACCAAGTAGCAAGTTTAAATGCCAAGGACCAACTAATTACATCCAGAGAAAGAATTAAACCAAGTTGTTTGTTTTGTTTCAGTGTGGGTTTGTTTGTATGTTTATACACAAGTGAAGACCTACAAAGTTGAACCTGTCATGGTAACATTATCAAAAGTATATGCAGAGATGGATCAAAATCAAGGTTTCTTCAGATCATTGAAGTATGGATGCTGCAAAGCCTGGTGAGCTGTAATTCTTTGACTTGGATCTATGCGCAGCATTTGCTGGAAATTTATAATACCAAAATGTTTTAACAAGTATGACCAATTGCTGGCTAAAATGAAAAGAAAAAGAAATTTGAAAAATAAATAAATAAAAAATAGAGATACTAGTAGGTTGGGTTTTAACTGCAAAAAGTAATCTATTTTGAAAATCGAGGGAAGTCAAAATCTCAACTTACACTGAGAAGATCAATTCCAGCTTCATCAAGCCTAGGGACTAATTTTGACAGATCCTGCATGAATGGATGAAAGAAAGTAAAGCAACTATCTTTCAAAAATTCTGCAAGAGGCAGAAACAAAATGCAAAAATATATATGCTTCACCTTAGGATGTTTCTCAGGAACGTAATGATTCTGACGGCAAAATTCATCCCATCTAGGCCAGGTACCTTGATTTGGTGGACCCAAAATACTTATACATGGAAAAGAAGAAGTAAATAGGATCTCATTATAAGAAGGAAAGCATGTGCACTATAAGAGTGGTAAAAATTTGTGAGCCAGAATAATACCTGAAAATTATTTTCAATTGATGCATTGCAAGAAAATCTGTGCGGAATTCTGTAAAGGCAGGAATCAGGTTCCAATTCTTCACCATCTCAGCAAATATACAACCCGCTGACCACACATCAGCAGCACAAGAGTATCTCAGGTTGCCATGCAGAATTTCAGGTGCCATGTAAGGGAGAATTCTAAACTGGAAGAAAACAAATAGTAATTGAAGTTAGACCCTGGAGAGAAGAGAGAGTGGGAGAGGAATGTCCAGAAATGTAATAATAAACATAGATTGCAGAAGAATAACAATATGTTCTGACTGAGCAACTAGGAACTCTCATTTTTTTTTTATTTTTTTATATGCAAGTATTTTCAACATCAAGTGTAGCAAGAAAAAATTGAAGTTATGCAAGCGCAAAGCTGACACCATCCCACAACAACGCATCTCTTATATTAGATCTAAAGACCATTAAGAAATCAAAAGCAGTTTTCTAGAAAAATTTATAACATTATCATGAAGCCAAAAGGAAAGAGATGTATTAATATGAAATTTGACCTCACAACCAAAGCCCAAGCTTATGTGTAGTAAAGTAGAGTATTAAAGGTTCTCGTGAACCAGAGTCAAAGATAACACGCAAATGTCAATTACCCCGCGATTATATACATCAAGAGGAATACCAACTGTCTTGGACCAGCCAAAATCTGCAAGTTTCACAATCTTCCTCTTCTCATCTACCTGAATGTTCTCAGGTCTCAAATCCCGGTGAATAAAATTCAAAGAATGACAGTATGCGAGGCCATCAAGAATCTGATGCAAAAACATCTGCACAAGGTAGAGCAAAAATAGAACAAGTTATGAATATGTGTGACATCATTTATAGGTTTCATTAATAACATCCAGAGAGTTTTAGTAGTTATCCAGCATAACCTGACCATATATAATACTTTTAACATTTGACTAAGCTAGTATTCCAATCAATTTAAGCAGAACCATTCAGTTTCCTGACACTAGCATAGATTACTTTCATACTAGACTATCAGCAAGTATTGCCTCTACGAGATTACGAAGTTTGGATCATGGTTCCCTTTCTGAGTCTGTCCTTTCAAATTTTTTTTCCCTTGAAATAGAAGACAAATGTATTAAGAAGAGACTGATTAAAGGAGGATAGACTTCCCTCTAATAAGAGACGAAATATTTTTTTTTTAAATTATAAAATTGACAAGGAGGACAAATTATCCACTTTGTTTTTCAATTACTAACAAGGTTAAAATGCCACTTTAGATGGATTGATTTATTCCTTCAAGCATTTCATAAACAGTAGAGGGAAAATAAATTTGGAGAACTGCGCCAAAATTAATAGCTTGCTTTTAGTCATATCCAGAAATGATAGCAAAGTATAAAAAATTACAGGAGGCGAAAAATAAAAAAGACTCCTAAAACTACTTACCACGTGATGAAAGTTTGAATATTATCAAAATTCTTTTCTATTACCTTACCCAAAAAAAAGGAAAAAATATTCAAGCAAACAGACTTCCTAAACTAATATACAATGCTGCAATTTTAGTGATAGAATATGAAGGATATGAAATATCGTACAAGGATCACCTACTTTTATTGTGTCTGGACCCAATACTTTTCTGCGTAAGTACATTTGTAGATTATTGCTGCCCTGTAGATTATTGCTGCCAAGAAACTCAAAAACAAGTTCAACATTTTTTTCAGTGCCAAGTACTTGAAACAACCTGTAGCACAAAATTCTATCAGATAGTGACTTAATTATGAAAAATTCATATTACCAATTAGATTAAATGTAACACTTTTATTCCTCCATAAACTTGGAGCCAGCATACTTTCATCAACTTTCAATTGGCTGTGATATATAACTATCGATCGATCTTCGGAAGAAAGAATTCTTTCAGTATTGGCATCAAGTTATTTGTCCAAATGTTTTAGCCAGCTCACAGAAGCAGAGCATCTTAGTTCAAAATGTCATTTTAGTTATTTTTCTCAGCAAGTACAACCTGCATATTTTCAAGACAAAAAGAACACATATGCGGCACAGCACAGAATTTTATGCAAGTGAAGGTGCAGTGTGAAGAATTCAGTTTCTCTGCTCTTCCTTGGGGGTCATCAAAAGTTGGGCAGCAAGCAAGGCTTATTCTCCTTGCCTAGATGCTAAAATTCATGAGCAAACATAAAGAGGATTGATTATTTTCTTAAATTTAAAGAAAATTTCATGTTTTCCATATGAAAGGCTCTCTTGGTGTTTGCGTCAGGGTTGATTATCAAGCTACTATGTTTTATGATCAAATTGCAAGTTATTTCACACTCCAACTTAAAATAAAATTACTTACACATTAGTATGTTTTACCTGATAACATTGTCGTGCCTCATCTCTTTTAGAAGAGAAACTTCTCTTATAAGTGCGGCAGGGACACCTTCAATCATATTATCCTTTAAGTTTATCTTCTTCAAAGCTACATAGTCACCATCATAATCATCACACAAGCAGTACGCAATACTAGAACTTGGTTTGGCTACAATTGTTGTGTGCACCTGCCAATCCACCAGCAACCAAAGGAAAACATATAGAATAACCAACTATAAGCAAAGCACCTACAGGAAAATGTATATAATAAATAAATTAACTTGAATTGTCTACCTCGACCTCCATTGATCAGAGAAACTCCCCCAACTCTGAGGAAGTTTCTATAGTGAAGTTTTAAGACCAGAAGCAACAAGGAAATTCTGGAACAAATCTAAAGCAGCGTGAGAAAATAAAGAAAATAAGCAAGTTAATTTAATTATTCAACAATCTAACTTCAGATGCTACAGCATGTGAAAAGGATTAGGAATGTGCAAATTCATTAGTCAAGAAAATTAATGAAAGGTCCACTATGCTTCATTATGGAAATCTGGAATAAATAGTCTAATTAAATCTCAAATTCACAATTAGTGGTTACAAGTGATTCTTCCATAATACATGCAAACATGCAAATTCATTCTCTTTCATCACATTTCCTTACGAATTTATCAAATTCCAAAAATTTTCATGGTCCTCCCTGATCTTAAACATCTAGTTTTTGATACTATATATTTCTCTACATTCATTCAAATAGTGCATAATAATCTACCCAAACAATACAAATCAAACTCATGACAATGAGTAACAAATATTTCTTGAATTTCTTCTTCACAATAACCTCAGTACTATACGTCCCCACAATAGCCTAAAAATCCAAGTAAAAATCGAACTCTCTCATTTGACACCCCCATTAACACAAGTTATGGATATTATTCATATCTAAGAGGGGAGCCCATCGAAATCAAAACCTACAAAGCCAAAACAACTAATTGATTAATTATCTCTAAAACAACAAAGCAATTAATATGATGTTTTAATTTTCATTTCCAACTTTGAAAGAACCGACCCAAACAATTGGATCATTTTACTAATGATTAAAAGAAAATTATGAATTTCTGTGACTTCTAATCTAAGAAGATCTACATCAATAATCCTCTATCTTGATCAAGATTATGACCCTAATTAGAAGTAAAAAAATTGCAAAGAATAGCTACTTATTCTTTGTACTGATCAATTAACCTTTCACTGATAACATCAAATAATCGAAGGAATTGAAGCTTCAATAAGGAATTTACATAGAATAAAATCATTATCCAAAAAAACATCGGCATTACTTGATAGAAAATAGAAAAAACACAAGTGTCAATTTCAGAAACTAAAGAAGATCTAGAAATTGAAAGTTAAGAGCGAAAAATAAAAAACAAAAAGAGAAAGGAAGAGAAATTCGGGTAACATTTTCTTGGATCTTGGTTTATTCTGATTATAAATTGTTCAATTTTACCCACATTTTCTCGGCAGCTAAACAGAAGGTTTTAAAGAAATGGGCTTACCTGACTTGATTCACTAATCACGATTCACGAGAGAGACACAGAGAATTGATAGTGTAGCTGCGTGTTAGTATATAAAACTGTATCCGGAAGAACCCATAGACAACTAAAACTGTATCTCCCGCCAAAAACTCAAATTCCCTATGTATTTATTTTTTTTATATTTATTTTTGGCTTCAAGTAATAATAATTAAAAGATCTTAGTATAATAAATATATATAAGAGTCAGTGGATATAACTTATACTCACTCCATGTTTTTTAATTGACGTTTTTTAAATTTATTAAATTTTTTTATTTGGCGCTTAAGGAAATTAAAACAACATTCATATTTTTTAAATCTATCCCTATTTTAACGGCACTAAACACCTTAATTAGAGTAATCGCTTATTACTAATAGTGATTTTATTTATTATAATATTGCTAAATTTTCCTTCATTTCAAATATGTTAATTTTTTAGAATTAATTCCCAATTGATATATATGGATAATATTACAAATAATGATATGTTAATAATTTTTATGTCTCTAATATACTTTATAATAGTGATATCATTAAAAAGGATGTAAAAAAATTTTGAATTATAATTTTATGTCTTATTATAACTGAATAAAATAACAAATTGTTAATGACATTAAAAATTTATGAAACATATCTTATTGATTTTATCTCATTCTTTAAAGTGAATATAATTATATTTAATAATAAGACTATAAATTTAAAAATAAATAGATATCAATTCTTTTTATCATAAGAAAAATTTATCAGCAGTACAAGAGAAATATATATATATATATATAAAAGAGAAAAGTAGACTAATTTTAAAAATAAATATTATTGTGGTATGAATAAATATTAGTCACGTACTTGTCGTTCGACAAAATATTTTTTTTATCTTTATTAAGCACTGTAAAATGAAAAAGGAAAATTATAGAGATAAATTTTATCTTTAACAGTGATGTCTTTAATTATAATCATGTTGATATTGTTCACTTTGATATGGCAGATTTCTTTGAAAATATTAAAAGGGAAAATTAATTAAGAGATATCCAAATGATAAAATTAAATAATATAAATATAAAATTTTCTTTTATTATCTTTACTATCCTATTTTGTTATCTTTTATATTAGAAAATGTTATTTTTATTTATTTATTTATTAGTAATATTTTGTTTTATTTTAATGAAAAAATTGGATAATTCTCAATATTTGATTGGAAATAAGACCAATAAGAAAGATACATGCATAGTCAATGGCGGAGTCCTACTAAAAGAAATTAGAAGTCCTAAAGGAAATTACGAAACAACCTCAGCTGGATTTTGTATAAAGCTGTATAAATATATATATATATATATACTAGGGCTATATAAATATTTGCATATCATATAATACATTTAAGGGGATACATAAATATATATAGCAATCAATGAAACTCCAAATTAACTAAAGGAAATTACAAATTTGTATAAAAATATATATAGCAATTAATGACTCCAAAATAAGCATTAGTACTACTAAAGTTGGTTAAGAAGAAAAAAGCTATGCATATCATCTGGTTTATTTGTTGTTAAAATTCACTTTAATTTTTACCTGTTGCAATCACAACTATGGAAATAATCTTGTCAACTTTAAATATCGTCAAAAAGACATCGAATGAGAGATATTTAGTTAAATGACTATTTGATGACATATATTGAAAAATAATATGTTCAAAATAATTGAAGACAAAACTATCATGATGATAGTTTCAAGTAATAAAATGTCAAAAAATGTTATTGTAAACAATATTATAATTTTTAATATTTTGAACGTTTGTAATTTTAATATTTATCGTATTTAAGTTTTATTTACTTTGAAATTTTTTTAAAAATATTTTACCCCCTACTGGAATCAAATCACAGCTCTGTCACTGTGTATAGTAGATAGTATAACAATGTAATTCATATTTAAAATATTAAAACTATTTTTCTTTTTTAATAATATAAAGCAACTGTTAATAACATATTTAATAGGATAAAAATAATTGAAGGTTGCGGTATAGCCAATACATTATTACCAAAATGAACAATATTTATTATAAATAATGTATTATATTTTATCAAGTCTCAAAGAAATTTATTGAATTTTAAAGATATCCATCATATAATGGATAACATTTTTGGTTTACAATGTGTGTATATATATATATATATATTTCTTTTGGCTTGTACTATACAAAAAATTTATACAATTGAAATACATTCTATGATAGATCAGAAATTTACTGATTCAAACATTTTCCTACTTTAGCAGGACCAATTGTTACATCCAAGATTGTTTAGAATGCTTGTATGTGATGCTTTTAGATAATAATCTTGAGTTTTTTAAGTTTTGGAATTATTTGTAATGCATGTGTTAGATATCATCTTGGTTTTACCTTGATCATTGTTTTTTTTTTTTTTTAAATTGGAAGAAAATTTTATTAACTTGCTAAAATCATATCATTCAACAGTACATCAGAAAGAAAAGATGAGCAAGAAGTCCATATCATTGGACTAGGAAAATTCAGTGCAGCCTTAGCCAAACTATGGGCCACATGATTTTCATTCCTCCCTTGAAAATGCAAAGACCATCCTTCATGAAGAAATAAGATCTGCTGACAAACTGAGACAAAACCACCAAATTTAATAACATTCACTGAGTTCCCATTGATAGCAGCAACCATTTGTAAAGAATCAGTTTCGAATACAACACGTTGATAGTCCAGTTGCTCTACCCAACTTAAAGCCTCCTTAACTCCCATCACTTCAGCCTCACACAACGTTGAAAGACCATGGAAGATCCAGGAACACGCAACAATGAAATTCCATGTTGCTCCACGCAATACTGCTCCAGCACTTGTCACTTGGTTTTTAACAAAATATGCAGTACCTATATTGCATTTAGCAAGCCCATCTTTTGGTAATCTCCAGCCTGAAACAGCACCTGGAACACTCAAATTATTCCTAACAGATAGCTTCCTTTCTTGAACAAGCAGCCAAGATGCAAGATAATCCAAACTCTCATTAACCATTTTGTTTACTGAGGGAGCTTTGTTTCTCCATAGCAAGTCATTGCATTGGCGCCAGATGCTCCATAACACTGTTGTAAGCTTGCCACATAATTCAGCAGACACCGATTCCAGCAACTGCAACATACCAGCAAAAAAATAATCATGTGAAACAGGCCTAACCTGTATATTAGCCAAATCCAAACATCCTTTTGCAAGCTGACATTCAAAAAATAGGTGTTCCTCATTTTCTGTTTGGTGATGACAGAATAAGCAGTTCTCAGGGACCTGCAATCCTCTCTTCACAAGGTTCGCACGTGTTGGAAGGTTACCTGAACAATGTCCTAAGAAAAAGCTTAATTTTTGGTGGGACTTTTAGCCTCCATAATTGTGACCATCCAGCTAATATTGATTGTTTAGAGAGTTTAGAATCTTTTCTATATTGTAGATTGAGTTCTAAAAGTCGAGTTTCTTAAGGGTTTCATCCATACTTTAGTGATAGATATTATCGTTATGATAATGACCGTGAATTTGTTTGTTGTCTAAATCCTTTTTATACGAAACCTTGTTGTAATGAGCATTACATTCTCCAGTAATGATAACTGCAGGGGAGTAACGAGCATTACCTATTTGGTAATGAATGTAAATTTGCTCCATGTCGAAATTCACCAAATTCTTAAAATTTCACCTAAGTGACTAGTAACAAACATTACTTATTGGCCCCAAAAATATATTTGATGTTGATGATTACTTAAACTCATATGAAAATTATATTGTTACGTTTTATACTTATCTAAAGTTGCAATATTAGAAGACACGATATTTTCTTTCAAGTTATACATTTCAAACGAAAAAATATTTGAGAAGTTTGAAGATTTTAATTATAGAGGCAACCTAAGCATCAAGATATTTCATGAAGCCTAAAGATTGGAAAACTTGAAGACTTGAGAAGTTTAAATTACCTACGTATCCAAGCAAGTCTTTGAAGCTAATGTGACGACATTCAAAATTGAAGAGTTGAAGACATTATCTCAGAATGTAAAAGATAAAGGTACTTATTAAATTTGAAAAACTTGTTTTTAGCTCAAGTTCATCATTTTATAGAGTCAAAATAAATTTTTCAAAAGAAAGAATTTGATTTTTGAAATCAAGATAAAATTAAATGACCTTTCAAAATGTTGTTGCCCATCTAATTTCGTGCTGTTGGCAATAGGATTTTTAATAAAAAATTTCTTAGTTTTTCTCATATATTCTAGTGATTTTATTATTTAAAGGTATTATTTTTTTTATTCAAAATATATCCCATTTGAAATATCTTTAAATATATTTTATTTATGAAAATAGATAAAAAAAAAAATTGTGCTAGAAATGTTTATTCTTTATATGGAAAGAAATCTGGAATATCCTCTTTAATTTTTTGCTACCCTTCAAATGTTGTAAATTTTGCAAATTAAGAAATAACTTTTGAATGAATTATTGAATCATAAATGATTTATTTTAATTTATTTCATTATCTTTCAAACAGTCATTTTTTCGAAAGTTCTATAAAAGCACAAAGTTTTTAAATTGGAAAACACATTTGTTCGTTTTCTTAAAATATTTTAGAGTATTCTTTTCTTTATCTTTTTTGAACCGAGTTTGTGTGATACCTATAAGTTTGAGAAACGTTCATTGTCTCTAGCAGATTTCTTATTTTTGTTGTTAGTACTTACTTTTATCTTCTTAGGTGTTGATTGTAATATAATTTTAAAAGAAATGATCAATAATTTGGAGAGTTTATTGGTTTAAAACTCTTAGTTCTAACAAGTACTTGTGTAAACTTATGAGAAGTTGTCAAATAAATGATAAACTTTGAGAAATATCCGGCAAGAAATATCCGGCAAGTGTCTGTAAATTTGTGGAAGGTTTGTGAAATACTTAATAAACTTATAAAAATATCAAGCAAGTACTTGTGCAAGTTTATCAAATACTTGGTTAACTTGGGAAGAGGTTTAACAAGTACATGTGTGAACTTGCAAGAGATTGTCAAATACCTAATAAACTTGGTTTAGATTTTATAAATATCAGTATAAACTTGTGAGATTACAAATACTTAAATTTCAAGCTTGTAAATAAATAATAAAAAAAAGGAATATCTTTTTTGGATTATAGGCTTCAATAATTTATATACAATATAGAGAATAAACTTATATTTTAATATCTTTTTCTTAAAACTTATGAAAAGAAAATTAAAATATAAATTTTAAAAGTCTCAAGTTATGAGATGAGTATTCAGTTACAAAATTATTATTATTATTATTATTATTATTATTATTATAACTTGTTCTTAGTATTAATTATAATTACAACTTTTAATTAAATATTATTGAAAATTTTCAATAATGATCCCATTTTTCTAGAAATGCTAATGATGATATATAAGAGAAAAAAAAAAAAAAAAAAAAAAAAAACATATATATATAGATGCAAATACATGAAAGACAAATAAAATATATTAAAAAATATCACTCAAGTATGGCCGCTGTCCATGGTCCTGCAGATCGTTGATATACCATTCAGCTCATATATATGCCACCCGCCGCCAATTGCCATTGGTCCTTGAAAAACACCAAAAAACCATCCACCTCCTTGCTTTTTCGACCTCTGACTCCAATCGAAGTTAGGTGGCAAGGCTGGTATAAATGAAGCTAGGAGGAAGGGATTAGTGATACAAGAATCACAGTGAACGAAGCTCATAACCAACCACAACCTTTTGCCAAGAGCTGGCATTGGCAATGATGTAGCTGGGTGGTGATCGGAGGTGGTGGTTGCTAGGCATTTTACAAGTATACGAATCATTCTTGAAGTTTAGTGTTGAGTGAGTGTCGACCACTCGGAAAGGTGGTATCAATTATCAATTTATCAATAATGCTTTATTATTTAAATAAGAATAAATTTTATTTTATTTTAATAAATAAAAATGCTATATTAACATTCACTAATTAAATTCAAATTTTCAAAAGATTTGATAAATAAAACAAGCCTATAACTTAGACTTTATTGATTGAGCTTGTTATAGCATTTGATTCATGATTAATTATTCAACTCAATTGGTTAATGAATTAATTGTTCTAATATATTCATAATTCTCTCTCAAACAATTACAAAAGTACCTACATTAATTTCATATATACTCTCGTGATAATTACGTTTTTACAAGCCCATTAAACAATTTAACAATTTATAACTCTATAAAGTGTATCACAATCTTTTAGCAACACAATCTCTTAGGTTATTAATCTAATGAACGAATATTACACTTTATCTCTCGATTCATCATGTATTATCTCGTATAATATCTAATAGTGGCCAGTTATTAGATATTCATAATCCTAGATCAATAAACTAACATATATTCAATTTAATTATATAATAATTAACCAATCATAGTCATGCCATATTCATTCAATCAATTCCATCTAAATTCTAGCAAAGAAATTCACAACTCATATTAGAATATAAATACTCAAACTTTATTGAATTAAAACTTTTGTTCCACGTACTAAAAAAATATAATTAAATAAAAATAAAGAGAGATGAAATATAACTCTTCTCTATTTGATTGATTCCTCTTTCAATTTTGTTAGTCACCTTGAATCTTGAAGCTTTAGAGTTGATGTTCCTATTGTTCTATCCTCTAAACCCTTTGAAAAAATTCAGTCCTTTTCAATTGAAGTCCCTTGACCAAATAAATACTCTTTTTTTCAATTTTGACTCAATAACCGGGTGTGTTGTTGATGAACCTTCAATGATCGGGTGGTTAAGGGGCAATAACTGGTACCCGAGTATTACTTCTGAGTCTCGGTAAAAAATTGGTTGATCAATAAGCTAGTCCAATATCCAAAAACTGGGTCCAACTGCTCAGAAACCGGTACCTGGTTATTGAGCTTAGATTTTTCTCAACTTTTCTTGATTTTCTGACCCAATTTTCTGATTTCTTCAAAATTCAGCAAATCAAATTAAATCTAATTAAATCAAAACAAAATCATATAAAATCTGAATTAAAATCAAATATTTAATCCTAAAAATATGATTAAATTACCCTATAATAAATACTCCCATACTTAAACTTTTGCTTGAGGCAAACATTCAATCGATAGGATCAAAACTTAATCAAGTCACAAATTAAATAGTTTGACACTAAGTTTCTAACAAGATGCTAATTCAAAAATATGACATGAACTAAATTAAAATCAAAATAGGAGGACTATCAAATTTACTCCTAAAACATAAATATCTCTAAAATAGTAATTATAAATCATTTTTATAATTCAAGTCTATTAAATTATATAAACCAAGTGATTTTCCTTTTTTTACATTTAAAAAAGCCAGTAAAAGAGTTTATTATTATTTTTATTTTTCTGAGTTTCTTCCTCTTTACGCCACTATATTTGGTTTGAATTAGATAAAGGAGCAAACTATAGTTACTCAAACTATTTTATAGTTTTGCTTAGCATATATTCTAAAGGCATTGATACGGGAATTTAAGTGCTAACTCGGAAATAATTTCTCTTACTTTTTTTTTTTTATTTAAGCACCTCTTATGCATTTTTGCTATTTTCAGTGATTTAACTCTTTACTAATTTCTTCTTCTTTTTTTCCATATAAGTTCAAACTTGGCTAACATAATTTTCTAGACTATTCAAATAATTAGGTTTACAAAAACTATTTTAAGGAAAATATATTCATAATTTCAATTTAAAAGTCTACAAACCTTAAGTTTTAATAAATTTATGCCATATTAAATAATTAACCGTTAGAACATAAGTATTTCAGCTATAAAATCTATAAACTAAAGTAATTAAAATTTACTTGGTTGAAAAGAGGTATTTATTTTATTGAAAGTAATAAAAACTAACATTCCTAATCTACTAACATAAAAAATAAATAAAAGGGATAGACAAACTCATAGGCGAACTCAGATGGGTCCTCCTCCTTCGTAAGCATCTTCTCCTTCTCCCTTGAACTCTGATCAGTAGGAGAATTATTCTCTTGAAATCTGTCACAAGATTTCACAGTAAAAGGGTGTTCATAAGCCCATAAAAATACACTACTAGATTTAGATTTTCCATTATTAATGGAGTTACTAATCCTACAAGAATTATAATTCATCTATCCTTATTCTATACATACTATCTATAATTTTTAATTATTATCCTAAAATTAAAATAAATTAAATAATTCTAAATTTCTTAATTATCTACTTGTTTATTTAAGAAATAAAAATAAAACAAAATTAAATTGACTGAAATAATAAAATTAAATGAAATTAACTAAAGATTAAAATAATACTAAAAATTACCATGAAATTAAAAATAAGTACTAACATGAAAATAAATACTTCACACCCCCATACTTAAATCTGATATTGTCTCCAATGTCAAGATAGTTCAAACAAAAATAAATAGACAATAATCAAATTCAATTGCATTTGTTCCAAAAAGATAATAAATTATACAAAACCAAATAATTAAAAACAAAGAAAAATGCTAATCAAGGTGAGCCCGGAGGGTTCTGAATATCCAATGTCGCCTCTATTTTCTCGAATTGAGCATCAAAATATAGGCGTAGGCCCCGAAAACTACCCTCTATCAAGTCATGGAGAGACTGAAATCACTGTTCATTATCAATCTCCATCTGCACTAGTTGGCAATAAGTCTCAATTTCCATACATTCCAGGCGGTCCTTAAAAGATGGCATCGATGAAGAGGAGCTAGCTTCGAATGTCTGAGAATGAGGAGGGGGAGGTGGAGGAAAATGTGGAGGAGCAAGATCGTCCCCAGACTCGGGCTCTATGTCCGAAGGTGTTGTCTCAACATCAGGAACATGATTAGGCATAGGTCTATGATGAGCAATTCGTTGTCCCTGTTTGTCCACCAAGTAATATACCTTATCTTCCCCCATAATACATAGACCCATTTTCTTGCAAATTGCAAGGTCTACCACCTCTACTCTAACTAGAATGAAATTATAAGGCTGGTTCTGAAACCCAAAATGATATGTAATAGCAGTGATCATATCAACCCCTAATATCTTGCCCCTAACTAGTTGCCCTAAATGTTTAAAATGAGGAAGCAACCAATAGGTTGTGTTTACCCCCTTTCCCTCAATCATACACTAAATAAAAAATAATTCATGTTTGGATATTGTACTATTATTTTCTCCTCTAGCAAACAATGTGTGTAACATGAAACGGTGCACATATCAGATAGCATGACTGTGGAGTAAATTGACCTTACTGTCACTGGGACTACAAGAATCGACTCATGTCAACTGTGACTAGACAATTTGGTCATTAAACACTCTAGGTTCCTTCTTAATCCCCTCATTATCAAAGCCAAAAATATTGTTAAATTCCACAAGCGAGGGCCTTCATCTCACACCCATCAAACTAGACTTTAACAATTCAGGATCAGTAGTCTCAAAAGTATAAATTGTGTATGTAAGACTGCTAAGAAACTCAAAAGCCAATTCTCTATAAGTTGGTAAACACATAATTGAAACCTACGCTAACCTATACTATCTAGCAGGGCAAACACAACAGTTTTTAATTCTAAGACATCCAAAGTATATTCATCAACAAATCTAGTGTCACTTAATTTGCAATGAGAGATAAAAACAAATTTATCTTGATGGATTAAACTTTGAAAATCCCACTGTAGAGTGACCGTGGTGGAGGTTCTGTGCATTGCCTAATGTGTCTCCTTCGCCTTGGCTTTTTAGTGTGCTTGATTCTTGGCATTTTGAAGAAAATACCAAAGAAAATGGAAAGAAATGAAAGAAAACCATTCAACTTCAAAAAATGGTTGAGAGGATTTGAAAAGTTTGGTAACTGGTGAACTAAAGGAAATGAAATTCATAAACGGGTTTTAAATTCTCAATAACTAGGTCATGCACCGGTTTCAGCAAATAACCAGGTCAAATGCAATGAATAATCGGTACCTGGTTATTCATAGTTAGTTCGTGTCATGAATAACCGGGTTAAGATCGATGGGAAGTTAAATAACCGAGTACTTCGGTTCTAGTAATCGGTACCCGGTTACTGATTCAGTGTCTCCAAATTTTTTTCTTTTGATTCAAAATCGGGTTCAAGACGTCGTGATATCGAGTAACTAGGTCAATCAGTTTGAAAAATTGGGACTCGATTTCTGACCTTAATTTTCCACATTCTCTTTTTTTTTTAATTAATGGAATTAAAATTTGAAAATAAATTAATGTTCTAAAAATTAAACTAAAATAAACAAAAAATAAATAAAATTAGCAGGAAATTTTTTAAAAAATAACCTTTACTGTGGTGGGTTGCCTCCTAGTAGCACTTATTTAACGTCACTAACTTGACGTTGGGATAGGTTCATCATGCATCCTCCAAACAGTAGGTTATTTCTTGGTCCAATCTTTCTCCTCCATAGTACAGCTTGAGGCACTGACAATTGATTTTAAAGGTTTTCATTGCCTCATTTTGAATTTCCATAGCTCCATGGGGAAAAACTCTTACAACTCGAAATGGATCAAACCACCTCGTCTTCAATTTTCCTGGAAAAAATTTAAGGCGTGAGTTGAAAAGCAATACCTATTGTCCTGCCTCAAATTGGCACTTGTGGATATGCTTGTTGTGCTACAGCTTGGTTCTCTCCTTGTAAATTATTGCATTCTCATAAGCAACCAATCTTATTTCTTCCAGTTCACTCAGTTGTAGCAATCTTTTGGATCTTGTTGGCTTCATATCCATGTTTAATTCCTTGATCGCCCAATAAGCCTTATGCTCCAATTCAACGGGCAAATGACATGCCTTTCCAAAAACTAGTCGGAATAGTGACATTCCAATAGGAGTTTTGTAAGTCATCCTATAAGCTCAAAAAGTATCATCTAGCTTAAGCGACCAATCCTTTCTTGAATTGCTCACCATCGTCTCTAAAATGTGTTTCAATTCTTGATTTGAAATTTCTACTTTACCACTAGTTTGGTGGTGATAAGGGGTGGCAATCTTGTGCTTTATTCCACATATTCTTAACAAGGTATCGAAAGCTCTATTACAAAAATGAGAGCCTCCGTCATTAATTATTGCCCTTGGTACTCCAAATCAAGAAAAGATAAACTTCTTTATTGATCTTATTACTACCTGAGAGTCATTTGTGGGGCTTTCTATTGCCTCAACCTATTTGGATACATAGTCCACTACCACTAAAATGTTTTGATTGATATATAAGGATAGAAATGGTCCCACAAAATCGATACCACATACATCAAATAACTCCACTTCGAGAATGGTGTTAAGTGTCATGTCATGCTTCCTTGAAATGTTTCGTATTCTCTGGCATTTGTCGCGTGACTCTACGAATCCTCTTGCATCCTTAAACATGGTTGGCCAATAAAATCCATATTGCCAAATTTTAGCAACTATCTTAGATATACTTACATGTCCTCCAGTCTCCCTTACACTGCAATGCTTAATGATATCCCTGATTTCCTCTTCTAGTACACACCTTCTAATCAGCCCATCTCCACAGTGCTTAAACAACAAAGGTTCATTCCAAAAATAGTACTTTGCATCAGCAAAGAACTTATTTCTCTATTGTGAAGATACTTAGGTGGTACCACCCCACTCACGAGGTAATTCACAAAATCTGCATACTGTAGGGTTGTATCTGAGATTGCCATAAGACTCTCATCTGGGAAGTAATCATTCACTGGCAATTTTTCCTTTCACCATTATTATTCTCCAATCTTGAAAGGTGGTATGCGACCATATTTTTTGAACCTTTCTTATCCCTAATCTCCAGGTCAAACTCTTATAAAAGCAGGACCATCGAATCAAATACGGCTTTGCATCCTTCTTCTTCATTAAATACTTAATAGTTGTGTGCTCGGTGAACACGATCACCTTTCATTCCACTAAGTATAACCTGAACTTGTCAAGTGCAACAATAATTACGAGCATTTCCATCTCAGTTCCTTCGAGCCTCATCCAAAACTCTACTCGCATAGTAAACTACATGCACTTTCTTGTGTTTTCTCTAGCACAGTGTTGCTCCTATTGAGAAATCATTCGCATCGCACATGATCTCAAAAGGGAGGCTCCAATTAGGTGGTGATATTATTGGAGCTGAAGTCAAAGCTTGTTTTAACCTATTAAAACCACTCAAAAACTCTTGGTAAAAATCAAACATAATATCTTTATTTAATGGGTTAATTACAAAAAAAAATCATGAATTATTCGCAAAATTGTAATTTTATCACAAACTTTTAATTTTGGCAAATTTATACTTATACTTTCAATTTTTGGCAAATTGAGCAGCACACCAGATTCAAGTGTAGATTCTGATGCTGCTGCTTATGTGGAGCACTGACTTGGTTTGGGATGGTGACGTGGACTGATGACATGGTATTTCTGATTTTTAATTCATGACACATCATTAAATGAGAAAAAAATTGCATTTTATTCTCCTAAACCTAATTTAAAAAAACAAAAGAGTAAAAGAAAACTAATACTAAATCTAAATCGATAACCTTTGAAATCGATAATCCTATTTCCTTCTTCTAATCAATAAAACTCGAAGAATAAAGCACGCCAGGTTGCAGAGGTGTTAGGGACCATAGAAGAAGTGAGAATTAGTGGTTGTGTGTTGAGTGGTCCCTCAATTGTCGAGAGGTCCATTATCGCATAAAGTATTTGTTCCAACATCGAATTAACAAAGCATTATTACAATTCCTAGTCAGTAATTTAAAATTACTTAGCTTTTGTTTGTTTTGTATATATTTAGGGTTAGTTTTCGAGAAGAAAGGTTTTTTTATTGTACATGCAATTTACTTTTTTCTCTCTTTAGGGTTTTTTACAGTTAGGGTTTTCTCACTGTTAAGGTTACTATACTTTAGGGTTAGTTTGCTTTAGGTTTATTTTAACTTTTTTTAGGGCCATCATTTTTTTAATGTAAAATTTGTTATTGATGTTGATTGGTACTCATTTTTTGTTACGTACAGGTATGAGGAGTTATTTCGATATGAATTTTCATTTTGGTGGAGACTTTACGAGGGTGGGTGAGGAAGTTAATTATGTTGGTGTTACAATGGTGGAGCATAATGGACTAAAAGAAGACAAATTTGGATTTTTTTTATTTAGAGGAAATTGCAAATAATGAAGGATATTTTCAAGATATTAAATATTATTATTATATCCCTTGGATGACTTTAAAGGAAGGCTTAAGGGATATCAAAACAGATAAAGAAGTGATGGAGATGATTGTTATTGTTCAGGGAGGCATAGTTGATGTATATATTGTGGGGAAGCAAATACAAGCATGTGTTGGAGATAATATGGAGGGTAATGAAGAAGCTGTAGGTGAGGCTCTCTTTGATGTGCAGGTTGGAGGTGATTTAAATGACAATGATAGTTCTAGAGCTATGCATAGCATTAATATACAGTTGAACCAACATATTGATAGTGAAGATGAGTCTATTTATCCAGACTATATCCCTAAAGGTCAATCTGAAACTGATGATGGTTTGTCTGATAGTGACATGGAGACTAATGATGAGGAATATATTAAAGCTAGGAAAAATGTGAAAAAATATAAATGAGGACATTTGTTGACAGTGTAAGACCAGTAGGCAATATGACAAAAAAGAATATTGGAAATGGGTCATTACAAGAAGAAACAGATAAAGTTGAGGGTTCAAATGAATTTGTGTCATATTATATGGATTCAAATAATGAAGTGCTTACAATTTACAGTAGTGATGATGAGATGGGATTTGAAGTGAATAGCAAGCCTAGGAAGAGGATTTCATCTTATGATCCTAAATATGATCACAAGATTGAAAATGTTTTCAAGATTGGTATGAAGTTTGATTCTGCTCAACAGTGTAAAAAAGCTATTTAGAAGTATGCAGTAGAAAATTGTTGGGAGATAAAGTTTTCTAGAAACAACCAAAAAAATATTGAGGCAAAATACTTGGATGGGGCTGGGTGTACATGGAAACTTTATGGCAATGTGGTCCCCAATGATAATATATTTAAGATTAAAAAATATTTACCGGAGCTCAAATGTCATAAAGTATTGAGAAATAGACAAGCCACAAGTTCTTGGATATCTAAACAGTATCTGAACAAATTTAGAAGGAATCCTAATTGGAGTGTACAAGATATGGAAGATGATATTAAAGAGAAATATGGGTTAACAGTCAGTATTTAGAAATGTTACAGGGCTAAGTGGAAAGCTCTTGATATACTCAGTGGGTCATCTATGGAGCATTATGCTAAGTTGAGAAGTTACAAGGCTGAATTAATGAGAGTTGACAGACATGGAAGATTTGAAATCAAGATGGATGACAGTGATCCAAATTCTGGATGTGTATTCCAGAGGTTTTATATTGGGTTCAACAGTTGATTAAAGGTTTCCTTGCTGGTTGTAGGCCATTAATTGGCTTAGATGGATGTTTCTTAAAAACATCATTAGGAGAAGCCTTACTTTGTGCAGTGGGCAAGGATGGGAACAATCAAATGTTCCCTATATGTTGGGTTGTTGTTGAAGGTGAAAATGAGCATTCATGGAGATGGTTCCTGAAGTTATTGTTTGAAGATCTCAAGATTGGAACAGGTTTGGGATGGACATTCGTGAGTGACCAACAGAAGGTAATACAACTATCTTTGTTAGCTTCATACTTATTTTTGTTGTTGATTATTTTTTTTTTAACTTCTAATAAATTTCTTGGTAATTGTTGTGTTTCCAAGAGATTGGAAAAGGCAATCAATGAACTAACTCCACATGTTGAGCACAGGAATTATGCTAGACATTTATATGCCAACTGGAGAAAGAACTACAAGGGTCAAGCACTTAAAAAAGCTTTCTGGAAAGCTGCAAGAAGCACATATGTGGCAAGGTTTAATGAGTCTATGAAGAAAATCAGAAACTTGGATGAAAATGCTGCAAATGCCTTTATGGATATTGGTCCCCCTCATTTTTGTAAGGCCTTTATAAGTACATATCCCAAATCTGACATGATTGATAATAATGTGTCTGAAACATTTAATGGGTATATTGTTACTTCTAGGGATAAATCTATAGTTGATATGTTAGAAGACATTAAGAGTGCTTTAATAGAGAAATGCATCATAAGATGCAAAATATTATGAAATGTGATGACCATATTTGTCCTAGAATTAGGAATAAGTTAGAAGAAAACAAATATAAAACAATTTTTTTTTATGTAAAACCAGCTGTAAATGAGGAGTTTCAAGTGTCGGTTACGGAGGAAAGGTTTGTAGTTAGCCTTAAAAAAAAAATTGTAGTTGTAGATACTGGGAGCTAAATGCGATTCCTTGTTATCATGCATGTGCTAGTATTAACTACTTAAACAAGGATCATATAGATTATGTAAATGAATATTATTCAGTTGCAAACTATTTAAAGACCTATGAGAAGGGTTTGAAGCCCTTGAATGGGCCAAATATATGGCCTGAAGTTGAAGGGAATCCAATACTACCTCCTCCTGTTAAGGTAATGCTTGAAAGACCTAAAAAGAAGAGGAATAAAAGTAATAAAGAACCAGGAGATCCATTCAGGCTTCTAAAGACAGGGGTTCAAATGAAATGTCAATTGTGTGGTAATTATGGCCACAACAAAAGGTCTTGTAAAGAGAAAGACAATCCTGCTGCTCATCTACCTCCAAAACCTCTTGTATGATATTTCTATCCCTTGTTGAAGCTTCATACTTATGTGCTAACAAGATTTTTAATATTTTTAATAGTTTAACAGGGCAAAAGAGGTAGACCACGAAAGGACCCCACCACTACAATAAGTCAAGAAGCAGCCTCAAGAAGGAATGCAAAGAGATTAAGACCCCAGCAAGCTGCAAATGAACAACTTAGACAAACCACCATCAAGGAACGAAAATATGTGAGACAAGGATATAGAGTTAGGTTATTTGAAGATACTGGTAATATAGGTTACCGAGTAAGTTATTTGTGAGTTTTTTAATAGATTTTTGTTTTTAGCTTTTGATATAAATGTTATAAAGTCTTCAAGCTGTGTATTTTATGGTTTTTAGATGCCAGGTGAGAGGAATGCCCAAATCATGAATGCAAATACTTTGACATCAAATATTCATAATTCAAGGAGGGTTCCAACAACTACTAGCACTAAACCACCTACTGGAAATCAATCTTCAAATGCAGCAGTACTAAGGACGAGGGCAACAACTAATTGAGTTAACAATGTTGCTGGTCAAGTAAGAAGGGGGCCTAATGCTATTAGATCCCAAGCAATTAACAATCAAAATAAGATAGTTGGTTCCACTGCTCATCATAAAATGATAACTAGAAGATTTGCACACAACAATGATACTCCTGTTATTTTGTCCCAACCAACTTCCAATTTGACTCAAGCAGATGCACTGAAAAACACTCAAGGGAGCACATCAAAAGTAAAAAAAAAAAAAATTAGACTTAGAAATGTTGGAAGGTTTTTGTAAACATTAAGTTGTGAATCCTTAGTCTACTTGAATGCTAGAAATCTTTTTGAATGCTTGATTATTGCTGGTTATAATCCTTTTAGATAGATTTTTTTTATCTACTTAATTTTGTAAGTTGCAAAAAAAGACATTACTATGACTTTGATGTAATGATGCACTTTTGTTATGGGTTTGACTTGAATTGACTTGATATAATGGAAATCAAGTATTTTGATGGGATATGTTGTGTATTATATTGGATGTAAGTTATATTGGGAAAAACAAGTGTGTATGAATGTTTTGTTGTACTTAATCAATATGTGTGCAATCACATGGAGGAAAAGGTCACATGTTATGTGAAAGTTTATATTGTTTCAGTTTTGGACCTATATACAAGAGATAGTTCTTTTTTATATTTGCCAATTAATAAAACAATGAATTCAATTCATATACATATCTTCATTTAATTTTGCAAATGCCAATATCATTTTTAATACAAAATTTTTGACATAGGAGTTAACACTAACATATTGAGCAATATCAACATAGGACACATTCCAACACAACTAACATAAGTTAATTAGTTTTGGCGTAGGATAAAACTATTTGAAGGATCATTTTCCCTGGAATTAAGGTAGCATCTTCATCCTTGAAGCTTTTCCTTTCATACCATTCATGATACCCCAATGGCAATCAGTACCAAAAGAAATGTTAATATACATTTGAGATGCTTTTTGTTTTTTTGCTTGGGTAGCAACACATTCTTTTTCTTATCCATCCTTTCTAACTTTATTTTAATCTTCTCATTTACTGCCTTGAGCTTATAAACTTCATCTACTGCTTCTTTGAGTTTCATACTAAGTATAATCTCATTCTCCATTAGTCTCTGGACTTCCTTTTTTAATTTTTACTTTTATTGAAATGAGGTATATAACAACTCCTTGTAATGCCAAGTAATCTGTGGATTATACTACTTAAAGAATTCATAATCATCGTGCTACAGGGAAAACAAATTGGAATAAATTCAAATGCTTTCCTAATTTAAACTAAGCTTACAAAAACTTTAACCGCAAAGAATCTTCAGGAAATAATATTCAAACAAAAAAAATATAACTTACCTCCCAAACGGGACAACAAAAGAATCTTCATCCAAGATTACGCCAAGTCCAAGATGTATAGAAATTCGCTGGCAATCCATGTCTGCATTCAACGACAACTGATGATTCAGAGTCACTTGCAATTTCAGCATTTAGGGTTTCATTGACCAAATTAGAAGGTGCTTCCATCTTTGATAATGAAGGCTACAGTAACTGGGAACACAATGAACCTTCGAGAGTTTAGAGATTTAGAAATTTAGGTTAAACAATGAACTACTCAATACACAACCACTAATTCTCACTTCTTCTGTGGTACCTAACACCTCTGCAACCTGGCGTGCTTTATTCTTTGAGTTTTGTCGATTAACAGAAGGAAATAAGATTATCGATTTCAAAGGTTATTGATTTAGATTTGGTATTAGTTTTCTTTTTCCTTTTTTATTTTTTAAATTAGGTTTAGGAGAATAAAGTGCAATTTTTTTTTCAATTTTAATTTTTTTTTTCATTTAATGACGTGTCATGAATCAAAAATAAAAAATGCCATGTCATCGGTCCACGTCACCATCCCAAACCAAGTCAGCGCTCTACATAAGCACCGGCATCGTAATCTACACTTGAATCCGGTGTACTACTCAATTTGCCAAAATTTGAAAGTATAAGTATAAATTTGCCAAAATTAAAAGTTTGTGATAAAATTATAATTTTGCAAATAGTTCATGATTTTTTTTTATAATTAACCCTAATTTAATTATTCACAAAGAGGTTTGGTAATTATAGAAAAATCCTTAATAAAGCGAAGATAAAAGCTGCGTGACCAAGGAAACTTCTTACTCCTTTTACATTAGTGTGTGGTGGTAGCTTCTCAATAATTTCTATTTTTAGCTTTATCCATCTCTATCTCAGCTTGTGAGATTTTGTGCCCCAGTACAATACCCTATTGTACCATAAAATGACACTTCTCCTAATTCAGATCCAGGTTAGTCTCCTTACACTGCTCCAGCACCTTTTGCATATTTGACAAGCAATCATCGAAAGAAGACCCATATACTACGAAATCATCCGTGAATACTTCCATGGTCTTCTCAATGAAATCCATAAAGATTGCCATCATGCAACGTTGGAATGTTACTGGAGCATTGCATAATCCAAAAGGCATTCGTATAAATGCAAAGGTGTTGTATGGACAAGTGAAAGTTATCTTTTCTTGATCCTCAGGTGCTATGTAAACCTGAAAATAACCTGAAAAGCCATCTAGAAAACAGAAATAGACTTTTTCCGTAAGTCTCTCAAGCATTTGATCAATAAATAGTAAGGAAAAATGATTTTTGTGGGTTGCATTATTCAGTTTTCTATTGTCTATACAGACTCTCCAACCTGTTATTGTTCTACTAGGAATCAATTCATTGTTCTTATTTTTAACTACAGTAATCCCACCCTTCTTAGGCACCACATGCACTGGACTAACCCATGAACTATCTGAAATTGGATAGATAATTCTAGCATCAAGCAACTTAGTTACTTTTGCCCTAAGAACATCTTTCATGTTAGGATTTAATCTTTTTTGATGTTCAATGATAAGCTTATAGTTTTCCTCCATCAAAATCTTATGCAAGCAAATAGAAGGGTTAATCCCTTTGATGTCTGAAATTATCCATCCAATAAATGTCTTATTCTATTTAAGACATCTCAATGTTTTCTCTAATTGGACTTTACTAAAATTAGCATTCAATATCACAGGTAAAGTCTCATTAGAGTTAAGAAATGCATACATGAGGCTCTTGAGAGCGGTTTCAGTTCCAGAATTGATGCTTGCTCAATTGATGGCGAAGGTAGTGATCCTCCTTTGCCCAGCTCTTCATAGTAAAATCTTTTTTTGTGTGGCATAGACGCTGCTGCCTCTAATGCATATGCATATTCGGCTATTTCTATTTTTTTGTCCTTTATTATTCCATTATTCACCAGGCAGGCCTTAAGAGGGTATTCAAAATATTTCTTCTTGAATACCTCTTGAACCAACTTGTCAATGATATCAATTAAATATTCAAATGTGTGCTTGGATGTATGAATTTAAATTTGAAATCAATAAATTTATAAATCTTTTATTTGAAAAGTGTAAGGAATTTAAAATTTAAAATTTATTATTTAAATATTTATTTAAGTATGAATTTAAATTTAAAATAAAATTTAAAAAATATAATAATTTAAAACTATATAATAATATAATTATTTTATACAACTTATATCTTCTACGTTATACATAAATTTATTATTTTTTTAGCTTTACACATCACCTTTGATTAATTATTATTTTGAGCTTGATATTGCACTCAATATTTAGTTAATTATGTGAAGTTATAATGTGTAAAGTTGCTTCTTTTCCTATTATGTATTACTTATTTAGTAACTTTCCTGCCTCCGTTGACATGTTGAGATATTTTAAGACTCAATTTATTATTATTATTAAAAAATAATTTTATTCTCAAAATAACAGAAAAATAATTTTATTAATTAATAAATAATAATTATTTATGAATTTATGGATTTAAAAATAAATTTCAAATAAAATTTTTAAAATAAAGGTAGCAGTAACTAATTAACTCAAGAAAATTATTTTTATCTTTTGTTTAAAATTAATTTTTGAAATTATAATGTCAAACTAGCTTTTAAAATTAAACCATAAATTGAAATATTTTTTTGAATCTATAATTTTAATATGGTTGATTTTTTAAATTATTTATAAATAATGAATTTAGTATAATATTAAATAAAAATTGCAGTATAATATCTACTTACAATAATAAAAAAAATAAATTATTCAATAATGTGAAAAATAAAAAATCAATGGAAAAATTATAAAAATTATTTATTTCTTTTTAGCAATTTGCTCATAAGATTTAAAAAAGAAAAAGTAAATAGGGATAAAATAGACATTTAGATTAAAAAGAAAATAATAAATTTAAAATAATTAAATAAAAAAATATTTAAAATATTAAATTTTTAATATGGTAAATTTCACTAAGTACTTAAATCAAATCTAAATATATCTAATTTTAATAATTAAAAAAATTAATTTAAATTTAAATTTTTTTCATCTAAACATATTATAAAATAATTATATTTAATTTGATTCATTTGAAGTAAAATGAGTATAGAGATTATTGTAAGTTATAAAATTTTTGAGAAATTCTGTCCTTACTTATAATTATGATAAATTTCGATGATTAAATTCATAATTAACAATTATATAGTTATGTAGATGAGAACTGAGAAGGACAACTGGCAACAATGACATAGTTTAACAACTAGAACAAGTAAAAGAAACGGTGAACATCCACGTTTCATTCAAAACCGACAGCCAAATTAAAAAAAAAAAATACAAGTCGGTAAGGTTTGTGTATTAGTTTCTTGAATTTTAAGTTTTTAGAATTTGGATCAAGAAATGGGAAAGAAAAGCTACATAGCAATGAAAACAGATCGAGAAATGATCAGTGATTTAATTGCTTCTGATATGAAAGATTTGAAGATTGCTGCAAAAAATCTAGCCAATCATGCAATTAAGCTTGGTGGGTTAGGTTTTGGGACCTCTTTTCTTGAATGGCTTGCTTCTTTTGCTGCAATGTAGGCCTCTCTTCTCTCTCTCTTTTTATGACTCTTTATTGGTTCTACTTGTTTGTTTGTGTTCCAAATTATTGCTGGTAGTGTGTGTTCTTCTTAAAGATTTAATTTGGGTTTGATTGTATTTATGTATTATCTTTATCTTTAAATTAATTTGTAAAATTAAAATTTTGTTAGATTTGAAGTATATTTTTTGGTGTTCTTTGTTTAAATACAATTCCAATTGTTATTACTTTGTTTCTTATATATAATATTAAAAAGATCAAAATTATTTCTTTTTTTCTTTTTATAATTTCTCTATTAGATTATTTCGGATAGAAATAAGCTTTTTGTGAGTCAGTTGTGGAGATAGTTTTTGAATGATTGTATAAATATTATTATTCTAAGCTGCAATAGTCTGCTTCTTTTATAATTGAGTATAACAAGATGACTATTATCTACTATATCAAACGTAGAATTATTGCCTTTATATATGCATTTATAGACTCACGAATCACAAATAAAGAAGCCAACACCATAACAACACCACAAATAAAGCTTTTGTCTGATATGTGATGACTGACTAGCTAGTTTTGAGTTGCTTGATGAAAGTTTGTAAGAAATACAAGTCCATCAGCAAATATATGTGTTCCAGTTATCTTCAACACTGCAAAAATGTTATATGTGTTATATTGTGCTTGCTGCAGTTATTTGTTGATCTTGGATCGAACAAACTGGAAAACAAACATACTTACTGGCTTGTTAATTCCTTACATTTTCTTCAGTCTTCCTTCAATACTGTTCAGCCTATTCAGGTGAGGTTTCATTCTTAGGATATCAATTATATTATATGGTCCTTCCCATCTTCCTCACCATTACGTTGTTTCTTTAAGCAGGGGTGAGGTTGGAAAATGGATTGCTTTTGTTGCTGTTATATTGCGTCTTTTCTTCCCAAGACGTTTCCCAGGTATATAAAATGGTCTTGGTCATTGTATGATGGGATCAAATTAATTTATGTGGGACATTTACCTTAAAATCTCTGTTTGATTAAATATATACTTTGTTCCCAGTTCATTCAATCTGCCATTACAGTTTCATGCTTAACTAAACATAAGTATGCCCCTTACACCCCTAGTCAATAACATTGACAAGTCTTTGCTGTTTGGAAATTATTAGTTGTGCAAGAAAGTTGATGCTAAATTTTCTTGACTGTCTACACAAGTGGTCATTGTCTAATCTCCTGTTGCAGATTGGCTGGAAATGCCGGCTGCTTTGATTCTTCTGATTGTGGTGGCTCCAAGTTTGTTTGCAAGCACCTTAAGGAGTAGCTTCGTAGGTGTGGCAATATGCCTTATCATTGCCTGCTATTTGCTTCAAGAACATATACGGGCATCGGGTGGATTTAGAAACTCCTTCACAAGAGCACATGGCATATCGAACACCATTGGCATAATCCTTCTGTTTGTTTATCCTGCCTGGGCATTGGTACTTGATTTCCTTTAGGCAAACTCATCAGATTGTACATTATGTCCAGACTGGATTTTTTATTTTTGTACCATAATGTGTTTAGTCTTAAAACTTCATTGCCTTTGTAGTGTTATTGAGACTGCAAATTATAATTCAGTGATGTTCTGCCATTGCTGTGCAAAAAGTGCTTGCTGGAACTTTGAAAGATTATTGCATTACCCTTACCTGTAATTATAAAAAAGTGTCGATTGTTACGAACATTTTATTAGAGAGATTGATGATTGTTTATCTTGTTGTCCATGTAAAGCTTTTTGATGTTCTTTTATATCGCTCTAAAAAAATGAAGCAAGCCCTCAACTTGCTCTATGAGACTGATGATAAAAAACCGGAGTTTGATTCTCAAGAATGCTTCTTCTGACATTCACCAAAGTTGAAGATGTCTAATTTTGTAGATTTTTGTAAAAATTCTGAAGTTCAATAGTTCTTGAATTATGAAAATTCTTTTTCAGCCCTGTCGAAAAATGTGGGTTTGTTAAAAAGCTGCCAAGTTGGGATTTTCTCTTTCTGGGATGATTCTACTAATTTCAATGCAGACTAACATTGTTATTTACAAAATCTGTATTCTCAATTACTGGAAATTATTGGGCGCATCGATTGAATTAAAAAATATAATGTCACTTCGGAAAAAAAAATGTTCCGACAAATAACACTTTAACTCAACTAAACCTTAATTTCAAATCTCAAACGAGTTGGGGTCATCTGCCTTCAGTGCAGAAAGTTGGTATAAATATTTATTCTTAAGTGTTAAAATTGTTTGTTGCAAAATCTGCATTCTCAGTTTCTTGTTGCTGTAAGAAAGTTGCATAATAGGACCAATGGCATTATGAACATGGAATAAAAGGATAAATTCATCATTGAAATTTGAAGGGTTTAGTACATCCCTTGCATCAGTAAGAAATTTTCAAACAATATTTGTCTATTTCATGAACATCGACAATAATCAACAGAGTTGCTAAACGTATCACCAAATTTTTACCCCTATAATTGAAATTACAGAACTGCTCTCATGCCTTGGATCCCTTTGCTTCACTGTATAATTGATCGATGCAGTCCTGCACAAATGAAGTCATATTTTCTGTTTAATTGTTCCTAAAAGTTGCATAATAGGATTTGTAGTGTCAAGAAGCATTGGACAATACAATACCTTGTAGTTTTTGAGTAGTTGAGGCCTTTTCAGCTTAAATGTTGGAGTTATCAGATCCCTTTCCATATCAAATGGACGTGGTTCCAAATGAACTGCTTTTAACATTTCAAATCCTCTAAGCTGTGTCGAAATTTCTCATGTTAGTTGAGGGTACTAAACTAATTATGCAAATTACATAGAACAAAGAAAATCAAATCATCCACATACCATGTGTTTCTGACCAGTGCTATTGAGCTCATCTAATATATATCTTCTAGCCTTCCCATTTTTGCATAAAGATTTAAAATCATCGGTCACATTGTTGTTCGCTGCCCAATCCTCAATTGCCTGTTTCTCAGGGACTACTACAGCCACAAGAAATGACTCGAAACTGTTTCCATAGATCCAAATCTGCACACCACAAAAAAAAATTATAGAAATACAGAACAGGAAATGTTTTACATTAGACATATTACATAGAATATGATGCTCAAAACTATGAATGACATACTGATGCTACAAGAGGGCATCGTGAATATATATTTTCAAGGCTCTCAACAGCAACATATTCTCCCTGAGATAACTTGAATATGTTTTTTTTCCTGTCAATGATCTTCATTGCTCCATTGGGCTGCAATTCTCCAATGTCACCTGCAAGAATTTCCATTTACTAGCAGCTAAATAAAGACGCGAAAAGCAGCTATACAGGCCTTTTAAAAGAAGTTTAACCGAAAAAGGTACGAAAAGGTTCTTTTTACCAGTATGAAACCACCCATCAACAAGGACTTCATTTGTTAGATCTTCTCGTTTGTGATAACCAGAGAACAACGTATTTCCCCTGAGGCAAATTTCGCCCCGTGGAGCACTAGATAGTGCATCGTATCCCATCTCTGGCACAGACTCAAGTCTTGCTTCAATTGTTGTCATAGGAACTCCAACAGTTCCAATCATAGGAAAAACATCACCTATGGATGTAAAACATCCGCCACAACTTTCTGTGAGACCTATTACAAAGTACAAACACAAAAAGGAGCAAAAATAACAGGATTAAGAGAAATCCAAAGGAAATTATTAATCATTCTTTATAAGAATTCATTCTTTCATACCATATCCTTGTGATAAAGTAGAGCAGGAGGTGACTCTCAAAAACTCCTCCACATGCTTAGGCAAAGGTGCAGCACCAGATAACATGATACGAATTCGACCTCCCAATGTTTGTTTTGTCTACCAAAATGATACAATTTAAAATTCAAAACATAAAATCTTTCGAGTAGGACTAAAGGGAATTAAATTAACTAACCTTATCAAACACAAGCCTATCGAAAAAAGGAGCTGCCTGAGCTTGTGGCAGTCCCTTCTCTAGATTTCCTAGCTTGCTGTCAATAAATTTCCTAATTAGTTGTAAACTTAGGAGATGAAGTTTAAATGTGAAGAGATTAACATTACAACTTACTAATTATAAGCAAAATCAAACAATTTCTTCTTCAAAACACCTCCAGATGAAATTTTATTCATAGTACCTTCAAGAATTTAAGTAAATGCTTAAAACAACAGTTACCAAGAATGTAACTATATAAATTCAAATACACATTTGTACTTAAATTTAATTATTATACCAGTGTATATGCGGTCATAGACTCTAGGAACCCCACAAAATATACTTGGCTTTAATTCTTGAGCATCTTCAATCAAGTATCTTACATCCTATAAGTAAAATGCAAAGAAAAACTTCAATTGATACATTTAGAAAATCAAGGCTTTTAAAGAAACTGCAATAAAATTTTATTCTTGATCTTTATTACCCCTCTCCAAAATCCTATAGAGGAACCTTTGTAGATGCAATAAGTCTCAATTATTTGATCATATACATGAGCCAAAGGAAGAAAAGAGAAGTATGAATCTTCTTCTGAAGCCTGCATATTGAAAACTATATGTCAAAAATTAAAAAGCCAAAAGATTTCGAGTTTGATAGCAAATATATCATTCTGAAAAGTTAGAATTAATTCCAAAAATAATGTGCTTTTTTTATTTAATTACCCCTTTATCTGTAAGAAAAAGTATATGATCGACAGATAATACTTCAGCCATTATAGCCTCATTTCTCAGAGTAACACCTTTAGGCTCTCCTGTTGTTCCACTAGTATACATTATTGTGCAGATATCATTTTTCTGTTTTGGAGGTAATTCACAATCCAAACTTCCCTGTAAAAAATCAGATAAAATGTTTTCTAAACAGAACCCAAAAAACAATTAAAACTCTGTAAAAATGATTTAAAATTGCAGGACTAAAATGATCAATCATGTCAAAGTCTTACAAGCTGAGAAAATTCCTCCCATGAAAAACAAGACACTCCTAATTCCTCTGCTTCCTTCTTTTGCAGGGTAGAAATATTTCCAAAGCTAACAATAGCTGCAAAAAAAAAATGATGATATGTAAATTCAGACTTTTCAAAAGGGAGATGTAATTTTTACTTTGTTCACTTACTTTTTAAATATGATGAGCATCTTGGCAGGCAAGATAGAATCTGCAAAAAAAGACATTTTAATTGTGTTAAATAATATTAAAGAGAATATAAACAATCATTAATTAATGATAATTGATAAATAAATCTCATATCTTTCATTAATTTGATAGATTACTAATGATAACTTACAGAAGAGAGCTTGTTCTCTTGGACAAAAGCTAGTGAAACTTCAGCATGATTGATGATAAACTCCACTGCATTAGGACCTGTGAATGGTAAAATAATTTAATTATATGCAAGCTGAAACTCATTAAAAATGAAAATAGAAAAAACAATTGCATACCAAGAGTGTCATATAGTGGTACATAAGTAACAGCCTGGCTATTACAAGCCTGAAAAAAAAAATTAATTAAAAACAGACAGATTCATCATAATTTTCCAAAATGAACTTTAATCCTAACAAAAACATTAATTACCTCCATAGCAGTAATCCATTCTGGGCAATTAGAACCATATATACCGCAACGATCTCCCTAATAATGTGATTAAATCAATTATTACTTACATACAAAAAAGAAGTAGTATTATATAAGTAATTAACACTAATAACAAATTAATTGAAGAATTGGACATTACAGGATTGAGACCACGGCTCCTCATTGCTGAACCTAATCTCATGGCAGAATCATAAACCTCTTTATATGTCAGCCACACATAAGGACCCACCTGCAACTCGTACATATATATATCACTGAATCAAAATTATTTCATTTCCTTTTATGAACAAGAAAGTTTCAAGAAAGCAAGGATTTGAATTTTGACTTTGTCATTATAAGATAATACTGATCATTAAATTATAGCAGTAACTAGCCCAATGGCCAATTTCAACATTGCATAGTGTATACATATATAGTACCAAGAAAGCTTTTGTAGAGTAGAGTGATGATTACCTTTGAATCTGTGATTTGACGTCGACCCAGCATTTTGTTATCTGGGTTCTTAAGAGCAGAATCACTGCATTAAAATAAATTAACTATTATTTTCTAATTGATGGATTATGAAGATTAAATTTGAAGCTTTAACTCATTTTGTGTTTGTAGATTCTGATCAATATTTAAATTGCAGTAGAAAAATAGTGTATTTATTCGAGCCTGCATGAATATTATTGCATTTATTTTGTTTCTATAAATTTTATGTTATAATTTTTCAAGAATAAAAAAAAAATTATAATTTGAATTTTTTTTTAATTTGATTCAAACTCAAACTCGGAATCTCAAACCAGTAAGAAGATTTCATTAACACTATCTAAAATTAAAATTTAGTGGTTATAATTTTATTACTTCATAAACCTTTTTGTTTTAATTTTTTTTTATTCTCCATTTTAATTCCATTACTATTGAGTTTTCAATATAAATTTGAAAGAATAAAGAACAAACCTTAAAAAGCCATTTCTATATTAATCATTTAATAAATTTGTTGTTAATCAATGTGATATTCTTAATAGCCCTTCAAGTATCACCTGGGGGAGTATAACTTATCAAGTCACCCCATCTAAACAGTGCGTGTAAAGACTAAAGAGGAGTTGTAAGTATTTGAGATTCAAAGTACTCGGGCGTTTCTTGACCTTATTCTGCTAAAATGGCAGTTACTTTTGCTTATAAAACATTGTTTCTTGTTTTCAGGGCTCATTTGAAATGAATATTGCTTTTCCAAAATAAAAGAGAAAAAAAAAAAAAGGATTGAGGGGCTTACGTGTCAAAAATACATCAGTTCTGTCCTGCTGTGTTGGCCTTTTAGTGTTCAAATAAATTTTATAAAATTTTTTAAAAATATAATATTATAGTATTTTTTATAATGAATTCGATGACATATTTTTTTTATAAAATAAAAATCAAATGAATCTAAAAATATATGTTAGAAATATGTTAAATCTAAATCATTAAATTTTAATGGTCTAAATTTAATACACTTATATTATATTTTTTAAATTTATTTAATTTTTATTTTGTATAAAACAATATGATATTAGATTTGTTATAAAAAATAATAAAGCATTACGATTTTTAAGAAATTTTACAAAATTTTTTTCCACTAAAAAGCCAACACCCTCAACCCGAAAAAAAAAAAAAAGCCTGAAACCACCACACTAATTTGCTCTGTTTTCATTTTCAAGAAACAGAGAAAAACTATTCATCAAAAACTAAAAAAAAAATTGCTAATTGAATTAAATAACCAATTACAAATCAGTAAAGTTGATCAGAAAAGAGGATTAAATTAAAAAGATACCTAAAGAATTGCCAAGGAGAGTCAAGTCCAGCAGGCACCTCCAATAGACCATCCTTGGCATAAATGCACCTAAAAACAGGGCCTGTTGATGGTTTTCCATCACTTGCAGGTCTTGCTTCTTCAACCTTCACTATAAACTCCATCGACATTTTTACACTTTACCCAAAAAATAAAAAAAACAAAATTAAGAAATGGGTTTTAAAGATTTTCACAAATGGTGGATGAATCTATTATTGAATTTAAAAACAAAGCGTGTGTTTTCATGAGAAACAAAGAAAGGGAGAGACAAAGAGGTAGAGTTTGTTGAGCTGGAGCATTAAATTCTTGAATTACTATGAAACTGTTTGATGTTTCAATATATGTATAAATAACTTGCAACCTTATTAATTATGGTAGATGAGAGGTTTCTTTTTCTTTTTTTTTTTTTTTTTTTCTTCTAGAGATAGAATTTTCTATTTAGAACTCAATAAAAATTGATATTTAAGGTGTATCAAATCAGAAATCTTGAATTTTAGACTTAATGTCTGACCATCTAATGTCTAGTCGGATAAAGGTAGATGATAGTTTGTTGGTGTAATGTGTATCCACATATATGTACCCTCTCAAGTTTCTTCTTTTTTGTTATTTGCTTACAAAAGTCTTGCCCTTTTTTGTTCAGTTCTTTTTCGTTCTCGAAAGGATTTTTACCTGTTAAGACTAATCATCGTTTTAAACAATGCCCATATTGAATTTTTAATATAGATTTTGGAAAAACATTTTTATATTATTCAGTTAATAAATTTATATTTTATTTTTGTTTGTTTTTTCATATATAATCAATAATGGACCCTTAAATTTTTAAATTTATGTATATATATATATATATAAATTTTTTAATTAGTTCCCAATATATATATATATATATATATATATATATATATATATAATTAATAACATTAAAATTATATGTAAATTTTTAATTGGTTTCTCAAAAAAATTATATATAATTTATAATATTAAAATTTTCTGATTTCGCTCCTGTATATAATAATTTTAACAGCTCCTTAAGTGATAATTAGGCGAACATCATTTTTAATAAATTCAATTAATATAAATAAATTTATAATATAAATTGAATCAATAAAAAATTTAAAATTTAAAGAATGTTTATAAATTTAAAGTTCGAGAAATTTTCATATCCCACGTAAAAATTAAAATTTTGAGGATAACTCTATTATTTATTTAAAAGTTTATATATTTTTGTATGAAATAAGATATATGTAATATAAATTCTTTTTCAGATTTTAGTGAACAGAACTAATTAATGTTCGAGATATAAATTATGTAGGATTTAATCAGTTCTCTTATAAGTCATATTTATGCTTGATATAGGCCTTAATGACAGATTACCAACCTTGACAATGAATTGCTTATAAATTTTAATTTTGCAAAGTCCTTGATCTAGTTCATAATGTTGGGACAATAATTGTCAATTGTCGTGTAGCTCAAATTTCAAATGCAAATAATATAAATAATTACTAAAATCAATTTGACTTAACAGGACAATATTTTCTACTTTGCAGGCCATTTAAAGTTGACATTAATATAAATCATCAAGACCTGTATGAGTTGTTTGAAGCATAGAATTGATTGATTAAATTAAAAAATTAAAAATTAATTAAAAATTATTAACCAGCTGATTCATCTATTTTTTAATTAAAAATTAATTAAAAAATAGATGAATCAGCTGGTTAATCGATGAATCGATCAAATCAAATTAAATTTTTCGATTCGAGTAAATCATATTTTTTTATTTTATTTTTTTAATTAAAAATAATAAATATTAAATTATATTTATTTTCATCATATATATAATAAATGTCAAATTATATATACATATATATATGTATACTAGATTTTTTTTGTTTAACTGATTCGACTCCGATCAAACCTCTAGCACCTTGTCTTCACAAATTTTTTTAACCAGTCCGATTTTAAAAACATTAATTTAAATACAATAAAAGTATTTCTCAATGACATCAAATATATATATATATATATATATA